>JYDV01000012.1:527675-569523 GCA_001447645.1 Trichinella pseudospiralis
GTGACAGCTCTATGTGGTCATTTTCCAAACATTTATATTTTGAGGATAATATTTATATTTTGAAAAGTATTCAAATGATATTTAGGCAGAAATCATAAAGTAAAAATAAATTTGACAGTTTTTATGTATGTGGCATTTCATTTTGTCACAAGAGATATTTCACCTTTTATGTTAATAATTGCAACAATTTAAATCAACTAAGGCTTAACATAATGTCCATGCCAATGTTTCTTGAAAAATTTTATTAGTGCTATTCAATATATTTAACTTATATTTTATCAAATTTTTAAAGATGGGTTTCAAAAAAATTTCATTATACTTTAAACATTGATTATAAGGAAAACAGTACAATCTAGTGAATCACATCACATTTATACGAAGCAAAATTCTGTTAACGTAAAAGATTTTCCAGACTATTTTTAAAATATTTAATGCTTTAGGTTAACATATTTCCTTATAATTTCAGTGAAAAAATTCTACGTAATAATGAAATTTACATAATATGAAATTTGTAAATAAAAACGTAATAATATTCATCATTTTATAAAATTGTTCACTATGTGTAGGCTACAATGTTATAAGTGAAGAAAAATTAGGTTGTACTACTAATAATAAGAGGCAAAGTACTTTTCTATTTGCATAATTTACTTTTTGTCAAACAGCATTTTAGAGCATTTCTATTATATTCAGTTATTTAATGCTGTGCTATGGTTACAGGCACGTGCTCCACTATCATTCCGCTCTTGAATACCATCTTTGAATAATTTCTATTTGATATTGTGTTGCAGGTATTCTTCTATCCATTATACTTGCTTGACTTTTAATTAAGGTGAAAGAACACTGTATTATTAATATTATTTGTATTATTAATATTATCTGTATCTGTATTATTAATATTAGTGTTAACATTCAGATAATGAAATCAGATATGGTTTTCATTTTGAGATGACTGGTATAACATTATTCTGACTAAAATAACATGAATAAAATAAAATCACATATTCGTGAAATTGTCATTATTTTTTGAAAAAAATAATTAATTTAACATCATGCACCAGGATTAAACAACGAAAACTCAAGTGTTCACGTATGTAGTCAGGCCCCTGTATTAAACTGCAAAACTGTCTTATTAGTATATAACTTCTGATTTTTATATCTGCTTCAGACAAACAAAACAAGCAAAGTATGTCTCTACGTTCCCTATTTTGAGATTACTAATATATTTCCCTTTCAGAATCCACTTTATATGAAATTTAATACTTCACATCAGTGAGATCAAAGTGAAGCAGAAATTATAATCATTAATTTATTTTACTAGTTTCATGTTAAAAATCAAGTTTTCAGAAATCCAAATTATGCATCACACTAATGTAGATACCACTGGAACTATTCGCAGAAATTAGCAAACAACAACCACTTACCATTTTTTTACACACACAAATTCAGTTGCACATGAAATGAAAGTAACCAATACAATAACGATTAGGATGTGATCAACATCCTGCATGATGTTCTTTGCACATACCTTTGCTGTGCATTTTTATTATAAATTAGCTTACTTTCTAATATTTCAAAAATTTACTTTCCAAACAGTGAACATCAGTGATGGAATATTTTAAATCTATTATTTATTTATTTATTTATTTACATTTATTATGACTGCTTATATTTTACATGATCACCGTTTTTATTAACATTTTAGCAAATTTCCAAATACATCACGTGAATTCTTGGAACTTTTTTGTTTGAATATTTTTTCTTCACTTTTAAAAGTAACTTTTTAAATCATTTATATATTCCTTCTTCTAATCAAAACTTTGGAACAATTTTCAGCAATATTAATAAAAATACAAATAATTGAAAACAGCAATGGTTTTTCATTAAACGTACTCACTCAAGTACATGCATGTCTGCTATCCTATCACTCACACTATTTTTTTTTAATATTTTTGTTAAAATTAAAAACGTTCTTCCCTTCCACGTGACTATATTGACTGATGCACAATTTGAAATAAATAAAAATTCGCTCCTTTTCAACTTTTCACTCTTCCACTTACTTTCCACCACTACAATTTTGCTTCATTTTTATTCAAAAGTTTCAACCATTTTATTATTTGATTTCTCAATTGTTATATTGTTCTTTGTTCCTCTGCCAATAGTTATCACTATTATTATTGTTATATTTATGTTTTTACTTTCAATAATTTGTCAGCAACAAAGTCATCAATGTTACAAGATTATCATTATTATTATTATTCTTTTCATAATTCTACTGATAAACAACGTGCATATACTGTAAAACTGAATTGGTCAGTAACAGGAAAACCAACCACAACAACAAAGTACGTTTAAAAATAAAATTAACTTATTAGTGGTAGCAATGCTAATAAATTTGCAGCTTTGATATTTTTCGCATTATCTGACATTCTTTTTCAACAGAAACCCCAAAAAAGTGCATATATACTATCAATCTGGAAGCGCATCATTGCAGACTGTGCGTTTTGTTTGACTTCACTGTTTGTCCAGAGTTGTTAAAATTATGCTAATGCAAATCATTACAGTAATTACAGAAGCATTTGTTTACTTACATAATCTTATTTTCTTGATTACATGATTGCGCTGATGCCAAACTAAACTAGCACGCTAACAGCATCAACAATAACTTCGCAAATTGTCTATAATGTTGACGTAATCCATCATCATGAAAGACTTACGGCGTTCAAGTTCTTTCTCACAGATCAAGGTCTTTAGTATTAACAACGAACAAATAATAAACAGATAACACCAACCCACGTATACTCACACTGACTACTGTAATACCGGATGCTCAGGTGCAATTCTTATTTTGATTAGCAGATGAGGTGCGCATGCTACACAGCAGTAGCGCTGTGACTCCAAACCTACTCCAATGCGCTGATGCAATCCATTGCTTCCAGATCAAAATTAGTTCTTATCCAGTGATGTAATAAACAAACTTTGTATCGGCTGATATCAGTGATAGCATTTTGAAGTGGTGGTCTGCACTTTTATTAAAACTGTTAAAAACGCGGAACAGACTCACTAAGAAGTGAATACTGCTTTAAAGGACTAAAGAGAAAAGAAAGAAGGGAGGAGGATTTGGAAGAGTATGAGGAGATAGAGGGGAGAATTACATATAGGAATCATACAGGCAAGTTGAAAAAATGGTACGCGTCTTACTGACAGCCGAATGACTTATTTGACATGGGAGAATGAAATTTGAGCATAATAAGGAGGAATAACATTACGTCATAGTAACAGCCAAAAGGACAGCAAAACTTTCATATCTTGGCGAAGAATGCAAAGCGAGCATATCATAACGGCAAACAGAGCGCGTCATAATAACAAGTTGAAGAATTTTTCAATTTTTACTAACATATGGCATTGAGTTTCATTCTGTACTAAATTTGTCAAATATCGCAAAACGAATAGGGCCTTTTATTATGCAAGACAGATGAATGCGGTTTTTCTACAGAAGTTATATAATGCCATGATTACCTTATATTGTTTTTTAATTTTACATCGTCATGACATTATAGGAAGGTATGAAGATGATTTCTGAATTTTGAAATGGTTTTCATTCTATAAATTTAACAGAGCATCTGAATTTTTTTCAAATTATCTGAAATCCTTATTGTACATATTATATTGTGATTCATCTTGGAATGCCATATCCAACGCTCTTAACAAATTGCTCAGTGCCTGAATTTTACGCAAATAGAGAGAAATTGGATACTCCCTTCATTTTAAGGTGAATTAAGTTTACTGTCTGCAGTAACAGCAGCGATGAACATTCATTTGCTCAGCTTATTTCTGCGCTAATTATAGAGTATGGTATATTTTTAGATATTGAAGAATGTTATTCTTCCAAGCATAAGCTCGTATAGTTTGAGTGCAAATTTGAGAGCAATTTAAATTTTTCTGCCTTTGAGGTGTATGTATTACGGCATTACGTATGACCTAAACAATGTCTGTTAAACACTATGAACAACACTTTTCATACTTATTAAACTGTGAAAATGAATGTTATGCAAATATTCTTGTGACTACTGCTTTCTACTATTACGTTGCTACTAAAGTTCATTTGAAACAATTGTAGGCGAACGATGTGCAGTGAATGAACAATAGCGGTTTCAATGCGATGGCGGACGAAGAATATTCATAAAAACGGCTTTGTTTTTTATTTATTATAACATTAATACATTGAATTAATTCTTCTATATTTAGAAAAACAGAGATGGAAGATGCACGCCAACATCTGGAAGACGATGGTAAGTTTGGTAAGTATATATTGTTGAGGTAGGTTAAATAGTTAAACTTCACTGAGGAGATCTTGAGTCTATAATTTATATAAACTTGAGCTGTAAGTTATCGAGCATATAATTCAGATGTTTGTTAATTAGAGTAGTTTATTGTAGGTAGTTTATAGATAATTTGCACTAATATTATGTGAGTGGCTTTCCGCATTTGAACGTTTTCACGTCCCATGCCTTGTCGAGATGAGTTTAGGGTTCATTTGCGGAAAGANCTGGAATTGTAATGCATAAACACTAATCGTTTATAGTAAATAATAAACACTCATACTAAACAATTTATTCTTATACAATATACATATAACAATTTATTTTCGCTTGTTTAGAAAATAACAATTTATTGATTCTTATTATTCCATTAGATTCCCAAGAATACTAAACCTGCAACTATTTTGATTTGTGTCATATTTTTACACGCATTGAAATGCAGTTAAGAAAATGACCTTCAAATGTAGCATTTGGGTTGATAGTAACACTTGAAAATAGTATAAACATAACTGAATTATGAATCATATACGTATCTGTAACATTATAGATCATATAAACTTAACATTGGATGAAAATCTCATTTTCAGCTTATGAGTTGCACTAATGATTATTGCAGTAGCGTTACTAATCAAAGAAACCTAATTTTCGAAAGTTTAAATTTTGAGGATGCAGAAAAACGTAAACAACATTGGGGTAATTGATTTTATTAAAAGTATAGCATGATTTTGCAAAAAGCATTGCAAATTTCTTCATTAACTTTAAGAAAATAACTTCCTGCCAATACGTTTGCAAATTACATATTTGATTTCTTTTCTATTCAGCATCACTATATTTTCGGATCCATATGTGATTTCTGCAATATCTCGTGAAATACGCAACCTGGGAACGTGCGACCAAATCCATTCGTATTTCGACCGATTCCATTTCTGAAACATTTTATATTTAGATATTCACCATTAAAATCCGTGATTAGCTTCTGTGAAAATGATTATCTTGATTCAATCTTTTTATTATTATTGAATCCATCATATTTCAGGTTATAGAGTAGACATTCTGCGGGAACTCTAATGGCCATTTAACGCACACAAATGAACAATATTTATATTTGAGAAGCATTCAAATTGTATTTAGGCAGTAATCACAAAATAAAAATGAATTTAGTAGTTTTTCTGAACTTTTCATTTACTTTCAACATTTATTTATCACTAGAATATGAGAATGAAATGCCAATTTTGAAATTTACATGTAATCGTTCTTTTAGAGGAATATAACACAGCGTAACCGTGCTTGAATCAATTAATTAATTCTCAGTTATTGTAATGACATTGATTATGATAGTATGTTAATAACCGCAGCACCCGTATATCAACTGAGGCTGAGCATAATTTCCACGCTAACTCTTCCTGAAAAGTTTTATTACTGGTATTAAACATGCTTAATGTATATATTATCATATTTTCGAGCTGGTTTCGAAAAACTATTCATTATGCTTTGAACATTGATAATAATAAAAACAATACAATCTATTGCATCGCATCACAGTTTCATGCAGGAAAATTCTGTTAATGTAATGTTTCGTAGACTATTTTGAAAATATTTAGTACTTCAGCTTAACATATTTTTATACAATTTCAGTGTAAAAACATATCTGCGTAATAATGAAATTTCACATAATATGAAATGTGTAAATAAAAACGTAATGATATTTATCATTTTATAAAATTGTTCATTATTTCTAGGCTACTACAGAAAATTAAGTTGCTCTACTAATAATAAGGNTCAGTGATTGGAAAAGAAATCAAATATTTAACTTGAAAACGTATTGGCAGGAAGTTATTTTGTTAACGTTAATCAAGAAATTTACAATGCTTTTAGCAAAATCATGTTGTAATTTTAATAAAATTTGTTAGTCATTGTTGTTTACGTTTTACAGCATCCTAAAAATTTAAGCTTTTATGAATGAATAATAACTCTTCTGCAAAATCCATTAGTGAAGCTCATAGGCTGTAAATGCGATATTCATTCAATGTTGCGCTTATATGATCTACAATATTACAAACTGGTATATGATTCCTAATTGAATTATGTTTATACCATTTTCAAGTGTTACTATCAACCCAAATGCTACATTTGAAGGTCATTTTCATAAGAGTATTTCACTGAATGTTGAAAAATAAAGTAAATCAAAATAGTCACTGGTTTACTATCCTTGAGAACCTAATGGAATAATAAGAATCAAGAAATTCTCATTTTGAAAACAATTGAAAATAAATTGTTATATGAATATTGTATAAGAATAAATTGCTTAGTATGAATGTTTATTATTTATTATAAATGATTATTGTTAATGTATTACAACTCCATGTACTGAACATAGATACAAATCAACTAGTTTCGGGATCGCAGGAATTGCTTTAACATGACCAGTCTTTAGCAGAGAACATTACAGTCATGAACGTTATTACCCGAAAATAAGGGATTTCGTCCTTGGATTAAATACAAATTTATGCTTCATTAAATCAACATCGACAGCAATTCCAACGGATGCTGATCCTGAGATTCAAATCTACGTCCCTTACGCAATTTCAATCAACAGGATCCTGTCCACAGAAAATGGAATTCGTTACAACCAACGTCTTTTTCATACAAAAGCTTGTCAATAGCAGCTAGCATGAGCAAGATCATCTGACAACATATAGCCACCACCCAATATACAAAATATGTATTCATTAACCAATCGGCCGATTCTCTTCGTTGTGTCCATCAACAATTCAGAATCGTCTATAAAGGAAGATGAATTAGCCAAAAGGAAAAATACTAATTTAAGCAAAGAAGAAACTTTCTTGTTACATCATTATTATTGACGCATATTGGAGAAAATATTATTGCAAACATACCATACATTGTTCATCATAAATCACTGCAACTGATTAAAGATAAGTGGACAATGGAAAATTTGCATGAGCCTAACAAAAACAAACAAAAGGTAAAGGACTCATGTCTTCTGCTTCGCGGGTATTAATTATCATTTAACGTCAATGATTTCAAAAATCCTATTCAATTGCTAGTATAAAAAATACAAATTAGTAAACGATTAATCCATTAAATATAAAAATTGCTTCGGTTGCAGACATTAGCACTCCCTGTTTCCGTAGCAAAAGAATTAATTACTCATGGGCAATTCCATAATATATTAAGATAAGCAATACGCCAGATTCAGAAGCCATTTATTCATAAACTACCTAGCAGTATTTGCTGAAACTTTCCATAATGCAATCAATTATCAATACGAAAGTATATCACTTTTAAAAAGTCCAAATTTGAAAAAAAAGGTTTTGCCGTTTTTCACAAAATAAGCAAGTCAGAATTTTGAAGCGCTTCAGAATTTGAATAAGCAGCGATCAGAAAATTTTGAAATTTTCGAGAAAACTTTTTTTCTCCAAAAATTAAGGAAATTGATATATATCGATTAGGAATTATCTCCGAATCGCAAAAAACTTATCCGCACCGTTCCTGACAGCATATTTCTTGAGAAAAAGGTAAAAAAGCAGAAAAAAAAAATAAGAAAATAAGAAAAAAAGCAGATAAGAAAAAAGACTACTGCATTATTTTCGCTGAAAATTACAAAAGCACAATAATTTATTAATATAAACATATAGCAATCAAAAGAAATTCAAATTTTGAAAACAAGATTTTGGCCATTTTTCGCAAATCTAGCAAGTCAACAGTTCAGCAAAATTCGAAATTTTCGAGAAAAAGTGATTTTCACCAAACTGGACATGATGGGTATTAATCGATTCGAAACAATTTGCCAAATGCAATGAGATTATTCATAGCCATCCTGATTGCATACTCCTCCAGATATTTTTAAAAAACTGACAACTTTACTATGCATTAACATAGGCAAAAGGAAATTTGGAGGGCATTTATTCCACAATTACTGAATTTCGCGCACTAAAACTCTCCAGAACACAATGATTTATTAATGCAAACATATAGCAATCAAAAAATCTTCAAATTTTGAAAACAAGATTTTCGCCATTTTTCGCAAAACAGGCTAGTCTATAGATGAGAAAATTTTGAAATTTTCGAGAAAAAGTGATTTTCACAAAAATGGACATAATGGATATTAATCAATTCGGGACAATTTGACAAAGACAATGAACGTATCCCCACCCCTCCTTGTTGAGTACTTCTCGAGATATTAGGAAAAAACTGATAACTTTGCTGTGTATTAACATAGGCAATAGGAATTTTGAAAGGCATTTATTTTACAACTACTGCATTTCTTGCGCTAAAAGTCTCCAAAACACAATAATATATTAATATAAACATATAGCAATCAAAAAAAGTCAAATATAGAAATAGAAAACAAGATTTTCGCCATTTTTCGCAAAACAAGCAAGTCTATAGTTCAGAAAATTTTGAAATTTTCCAGAAAATTTTTTTTCTCTAAAAATTAAGGAAATTGATTTATGTCGATCAGAAATTATCACTGGACTGCAACAAATTTATCCAAACCGTTCCTGACAGCCTATTTCTTCAGATATAAGAAAAAAGTGAAAACTTGTATAGGATTTTAAGGGTGCCAAAATAAAAAAGAATAAGAACTGAAACCTTGAGAATTAGTGCATAAAAAATTAATTTATTAATATTTCTAACAAAATTATTAATATTCTTCGCCAAAATGAAATATTTATTTAAATTACAATTGTTCCTGAATATCATTTACGCCTTACAGAAACTTTAAAAGTTAAAATTTTTGTTCACTCAATGTTTTGATTAATTACAATATATACAGATAAGGATTACCCAAAATTATCAGACTGGAACGAAACTTGCATGCAATATGCTGGACATTTAGTTATACAAATGTCAAATGCCCAAAGCGGGAATTTTATCAAATTTCTAAAAAAATCATCGATTGCGGGATATTGGAAATTTAAATAATTTTTGAAGCGTACACTACCTCTTGTACGTATTATAAAATTATTTTACAAAACGCATAACATTTTAAGAATTAGAGAATAAGGTCTACTGTACTTACTGTTGTATAACTTTAAAGAATCGAAGAAAGTACCCAACAGAAGCAGATTAATTTGACATGAATGAGCAGTAGGTTCAATTTCCTTGCATTTGTGACTAACTTTGACCCCCGGCTAATACGTTTCCCACCCTTATGGAAAGCGCCGTTTCATCATTGTTAAATAGCGAAGTTAAATTAAACTAGCCACACCTTTGGTATTAATGGGAAGTTTAATGAGGAAGAAGATGATAGTTGAGACCCATTTCCATGAATTGTCTGCTATGTAGGCAAGAAAATACTGAAATTTCAGTTGAAAAAGGATTACTGACGGGCAACTTCCCAATGTATTAATATATGCCATGCCAAGTTTAGCGGCCATTCATTTCCCAACTACTGGGCAGTTTTCGCTGAAACTCTGCAAAATACTTTATCCATCTAAAAGTATAGTAATAAAAAATGTCCAAATTGTGAAAAAATTTTTCGCCGTTTTTCGCAAAACAATCCAGTCTGTGGCCCACAAAATTTCGAAATTTTCGAGAAAAAGTTTTTTGCAAAAATTAATGTATTTTATTTTTATCGATCCGAAATTATGTCCTAAGGACACAACACTTATCCGTACCTTTGCTGAGTGGAATTTTCTTGAGATATAAAAAAAATTGAAAAAAACCATAGGATTTTAATTGGTATGCAATAGAAAGAAATAAAAAGCAAATTTTCTCTAATCGAGCATATAATCTGCTTTCTTTAATTTTTGCAACAGTGTTTTCAATATAAAAAAGAAATGTTGTCTAATAGCAATTGTTCTTGACTGTTATTAATATTCTACAGAAGCTTTCGAAGTTTCAATATTTGTTCAATCAAATTTTTTGATTGATTACAATTCAAAGATGAGAATTAAAAAAAATTATTCGACTGTAATGTAATTTGCATGCAGTTTGTCAGTGTTTTTCGTCTATAAATATCAAATAGTCACACCGGCACCTTTTCTGGCCAACTATCTGCTTTCGTGCATGATTGAGAATTTCAGATCTGCGTTTGACGGCTGCTTTTGGTAACCGTTCATGATAGGCGGTTCCAAAACTTCTCAGTGTACCTCTCTGTGCTTTACTACAAGCCGGTGCTCAGCGGCCGGTCAGTAGACAGCTGAAGCAATTTCCCATATGAAAAAGGTCAAATTTTCACAGATGAGGAAAACTTAATGTATATACATAGTGCAGCAACTGAGGAGATCAACTCATCGACAGTAGCATCAGCATGGAAAAGAATAAGCAATTCAGAGCAATACTACAGGGAAGAATAAATAAGCATAAAACAACATGCATTTCATTAATGTCAGCTTTAAATGCTTTTAAACAGAATACCTTTTTGTAATAGAATAAAAATAAAATTCAAAATTAACCGCATATAAAATGAATTCATATTACTACTAAGTTATCATCACTAATGTATAGGTTAAGCTATTAATATTAATCCCTCCCCGCAAATACTTGTAAGGATGTTGCACAGTAATCTAAAAACATAAGAATACTTGAGACTTTGCAGGAAGGCAATATTATAGACACTGTTTAGTGTGCTTTCTGAATATTTGCATGCTTAAAAGTAACCACTGAAATCTGCATAAAGTATGCAATCATCAGGATTTTCTTAAAAAACATTTTAAATATTAATGGTTCAAAATAAATCAATACAAATGCATTTCTTTCTTTAAATTTCAGTCTGTGAATTTGAAATAAAAATTATGATTAAAAATACCCTGCTTCCATGTATTTTTTAGCTAGGGGCTACCTGATCGAAATCCAAGAATTTTATGCAAATCTTTTTGCAACTTTATATATTATTCATTATATGTGGTTTCCTTACATATTTGTTATTAAGAATGTTATTAGCAGTTTTCCCTTTTCTAATGTTGCCGTTTGCATAATTTGTGCAATGACAAATGACATTACAGGCGGTGTAATTATGCTCAATTGAAAGTGAAATAAATTATTTACAAAGAATTAAATTTATTTTAATTTAAATTCAAATATAATACTTGAGTTACGAACTCAAAATTTGATAAGTATTTCTTTTAATAGTCTAGAAGTTACCTCTCCCCCCCCTGGTTTTAACCTTATTTTATTTTTCAACTTATTGCACAGTAACATCATTTGCCCTGAATTAACTCTGAAAACGCACTAACCCATGATAATAAATAGATTATGGAAACGCAAAGTTAAGAAAAGTGTTGCTGAGAAACGTTGACAATTATCCGCAATAAGGAACTGTGGTGAGTAAATCGCATGCAAATTGGAGTTCTGAAATTAGTCTTTCTTTACACTTGTTTCAGATAGACATTATTTAAAAAAGAAACTTTACTCAGCAAAAGCTTAAGTGGTTTTATAAGATCACGGTGCATTTTCTCATCACATCACAATTTTAACTTTCAGTTTTATTAATATCAATAATGTACTGCTTCTGAAATGTATTAAGAGTAATACATCCTTCTTCGTTACTATTAATTAATTTATTTACATTTATCTGTTTACATGCATTAAGTATTATATTACATTTTTAAATTACCATGATTGCTGTGCCTTTGCAGCAAAGAGTAAATATATGGATTAAATTAAGTTAGAGTATTAATTTCTAATTTCAATCATGCGTTATGGAATGTTATTTTAGAAACTTGCAATCGTTAATCTGCTTGTCATATATTATTACGAGAAACAACAAATCATGTCGCTGATGTACTGGAAAGCAGTCTTGTACTTACATATAACTCCATTGATATTTGTTTCATTCACTCGATCGTCAGATAAAAACAACCCAGACAAGTAGACTAGCAATTGCAGTACCTATAATTAAAAAAAAAATTTATCATAACATTTTCTATTCAGAAAATATTCATCCATAATGATAGAACGATACTCGGGTGCGGCGCTGGCTTGTACTTTCGCTACAGTAATAGTCCAGCATTGGAGACCAGAGGTTAGCAAGTAATTTTTCAACTTTTAATTGATGCCATTCTATTTTATTGTTGATTTTCTAGAATGTAAATCCACTTCAATTTCTCGGCCTGCGTATCAATGGCCTTTTTGCTGCAACAATTTTCCCGCTTCTCCTTACAATGGTTATTCGTAAATTTTATTATATAAAGCAACTTCTTTTGAAACTATTCCCTTTTTCAGATTTTAGCCTTAGGACCGATCGTTCTATTGCTGTTTAATCATCTTCACAGTATGTGAAACTGTTACTTTGAAGAATCTTTTCTTTCATACGGCTACTTCTGTTAACTTTTTCTTCTTCAGAAAAGTCGAAACAAAACCACAACGTAATGAATAATTCTGTAAAATTCTATCGCTACGTCTTACTTGTAAGTTTCAAAAAGTAATGAAATTAGAAAAATCATCATCACCTCCATGCAATATTTAGGCACCTGCATGCGAAGAAATTGTATTTCGATGCTGTATGGTCGGCATGATGATTTCCTTTATTCGACCATTACAAGCCATGCTATTCATACCGGTGTACTTTTCCATTGCGCATATGCACCATGCTTTCGACCAGCTTGATTTCTACAATGACTGGCGCAAAGCGCTTATCGTAAATTGTACATTATTTCAATTTTAATCCCAATAATGCATATATAATAATAATTTCTTTAACATTCAGCTGAACGATTAGTCCTGACATACATTTTCGGTGTTTACACCACGTTCATCTATCTGAGAACTTGTAAGCACACATTTGAACATTTTATGAATATTCCGTTATTATGCAAAAAATATTTTTAATTTTTCTTTCTCTCATATCTGACAGATCACTTCGCTTCCGTATACCTTTGTCATGTGTTCTGCAACTTCATCGGCTTGCCAGATTTGAGAATGTACTTCATGTTGCAAAAACGATGGATGCGCGTAACTGTCATTGTCTGCACACTCATTGGCATCTGTATTTGGGCAAAATTTTTGCTACCACTGACAGAACCGTCCCTATATGCCAATACATTTTCTGAATTTTGAAACTGAAACTTTGATTATTTCTCTCGATACATAACATCACTTTTCAAAATGCCCAATAAGTAGCATTGACCATGATCATTTTATTCAAAGCTATAAATAATTAGTAAGTAATCTAATTCACCTGTTGATCACTAATCGATTGGGTTCTTATATATGCTGCTGTATTTTCCGAGACCTAAATTTTCCTTGTAACGTTCCAGCATAAGCCAAGATGGAACTGTCAATTTCTCCTCTTTGTAAAATATGTTCGGATATTTCGGCATTTCAGGATCACATTGAAATGCTGACGATCGCGATAAGCGTTTCATCAGCAGCTGTTTTTCAATACTTTCAACATCACGGTATTTATCCAAATATCTAATCAATAATTAATCATTCCTCAATTAATTAATTGTACTTAAAAGAAAATTTAAAAAAATATACTCATTAAATGGCTGCGGTTCTTCTGGAATATATTCTTGCGGAGGAATATATGGTGCAGGCCACTGGTACTTATACACCGGCTCTTTCATATCTGTGAAAAAGAAGAAAATGTTATCTCGTGCTAACGTTGCAAAATCAAATTCTAACTTAGAATGTCATGAAAACATGCAGTACAAGAAGAATCCCATTCACATTGGAAAAATGCTAAGCCAGCCGGTGTAATAACGTCTTCTGAACGTTTGTAAAATCTAGAAACACTGAAAGACCTTCCGGCAAGCGTGTCCCTAGAAAATTAGCCAGATTAATTCAAAAAATAATAATAATGCATGACCATTCATGAAAACGTTGCCTACGCCTTGACTGCCTCTTTGAATTCAGACAAGTGTTCCAAAAAGGGATGAGTCTGCTTAAATAGCAGAAAAGCAACTCTGTGAAGGCCAGTACCACGAAAAGGCAACGGCTGAAGATAGGGAGAAATTACTTCACCAGTTTCCAATTGACCAGCTTCGATGTTGCAACTGAAACGAAAATAATAAAACTTTGCAAAGCATGGATCAGAAATGAAAAATTTTCTCATTTTCACTGACACAAACCAATGCAGCACTTCTTTGTCGTTTTCATACGGATTACCGTCCAAATTGACGGCCATCAAAGTCCAATAAGTGTTCGACTCTGCTTTGAAACTTACCAACGGAGCAGACTTCAACTGAGAAACAAAAATATGGATGATGAAAATTAAAAAATTAAAAATCAACATAAACTCGTGTAAAACTAACTTCTTCTGGTTTTAAAATATTGCCATAATAAACACGATATGCATTTTCATTGTCGACAGGAAATAATATTTTCAAAGGAACAATTGGATAAAAGTACACCAAATTGTGAAACAGATCTCTGAAAATGCCATAATGTTCGGCCATCTGTTTAACAAGCATTGGTTCGCTGAATTGGCTATTCTCTTCTTCAATTGCTTCCAAATCGAGTTTCACTTTAAGTAAAATTATCCTCAAAAAATGTTAATACCAGAAAATAAATAGCAATGGTACATTTTCGCAAACGGGCTTCTTGTTCCAGTTCAGCTTTTTCAGCCGCACTCAATGGAGAAGCCGATGGAATCGAAGATTCATAATGAAAGCCAATATTAATTTTCTGCTGTTCAACAGTTTGAAATTCTGACACTGAAATCATAAATGACAAAATTATTATTATGCTTCCTTCATTGCATAGCCATTTATAATTGCTACGCACATATAAATAGACTTAACCAAGTAAAATTTACTACAGTGAAAATTGTTTGATCAAAAAATTAAAAAATCCGATCACCTTTCATGCGCTCTTCGAGAGTTTTAGAATGTTTCTCCGGTTGAATCACATACAGCTGAGGATAGACAATCGGCTTTTCAATGCGTGCTTTGTACCATCGATCAATCTCATAAAACCTAATTTTAAAAAATTGTAAAATATTATATTTTCCCAAATATCTAAAAATTACATAAACAAACAGCTGATTATTTTTAAACTGCACAAAAACATAAAAGCAACACAAATTATTAACAAACAAAAAAATCAAATATACCTGTTTCGAAAAAAGGCTGTAAGATTAAGAAGCTTGCGAGTTCTCCAGGGTCTTCCAACACGTGGTGTTCTGAGCGCACGACGAGCGGATTTTATATATATATCTGCATATTTCAAACTTCGACCAGACATTGAAACTGCCTTAGAGCTAATAAATAAAAATAAACATATATACGTAACATACATATCAATGTATGCATGAAATAAAAATTAACTGAAAAAGTAATATATGCCAAAAATAATTAAACGTAATACAATGTATTAAATAAATTTAAAGCTTTATTAAATTAATTGTATGACAAAAAATGATAAAGTAATATATATTTGACTGGTAAAACATCTCCCTAGATTACAAATCACGTGTATATTTTAATATAGTTTAAGAGAAGGCGTGATGTCAAAAATGGATAATATAATATACTGATAATGTAATTAACAATATTGGGATGATATAGTTAACAACAATATAATATTACTATTTAAAAAAATATTTTTTACTTCAATGTTAAGAAATGGCATACTGTAGAAAATGCTCAAAGGTTCAAATCTTATTTAAGTATTTACAATGCTGCTATTTATAAATATGAAGTGTATTGAAAAAAGCATGCGTATCTGTTCGTTTAAAAACAGTTTAAAGTTTAGAATAATTGATGAACTGTTAAACAAATGACAGGAAATTTATTTCAATTTTTACAGCTTATTTCTTATGATTAAATAGTTCTAGCACCTAAATTAATTCTTTTTAAATGTCAAATTTGGAAAAGAAAATTTAAAATCAGAAACATTTTCACATTAAGCAGATAATAAGTGCCTATCTATCTTATATCCAAGCAATAAAGATGAAAAAAATGACATCAATAAAAAAATCCAGTAGTTATAAATAAAAAGAAACACAGAAATGATCTTCTGTCTTAAAAAAGAGCAAAATTTATGATGTAGAACTTTCACATTATTTTTATAAAAAATGGCTGCTATGTGCATAAAATAAATAAACATTTAGGTATGCATAGTGAGAGATGTTATTGTTTTAATTTAATGCTTTTATATTGAATTTTTTAACAGTAATATATTTCAGATAATAAAAATATGTCAGTAAATATTAAATTCCATGAATATTGGAGAAATATGAATAAATGTACAAACTGTTTTTTAAGATTAATTTAATAAATGGATGCATTTTTTAATTATTCTTGAATATATGTACATGTACCGTAAACTTTGTACAGTGTTTTTTTGCAAAGTTAGGCACTTTAAATATTTTGCAAAACTCTGCATGCTTTTAGCATCTTGACCGTTTGACTTGTTAAAATTCTTAAACAAAATTGTTCACAGAATACTTGCATTAAATTTTTAATTAGTTCTAACGTTGTAAAAAAAATATTTTTTAGCGTTTTCAGAATTATTTTTAAATAATGCTATCTTTGCATTATTTGCGTGCCGCAAATTCAAAGCTCATGTTAATGACGAAGAATGCGTATAGTCCGAGACGATGCTTCCGTCAATTTGCATCTGGCTTGTCAGTGAACGAGTTGAATCTATCTATGTCCGATCTTCCATTTCGATCGTATGAGTATGAAGATTTGATTGAATTTCCTGAAAAAGTAGATGTGTTGATTTGTGGTGGAGGTTTGTCCGGCTTGTGCTTGGCCTATCATTTGTCTGCGATTGGAAAGCATAAAATTTTATTATTGGAAAGGAACAGGTTGGTACATTTTATTTTTTCGAATATTTACGATTCAATTCGAAAAATATCTGATAAATCTTATTCAAATTGCTTTTAATGGAATTTTTAAAACAGCCTCAGCAGAAGTGCTTGATATCATTTGCTGCTTTGAGAATGCATTGGAAACATAGTACATAGGGTAATAAACAAAATAGAAAATATAAAGAACAAATGATTTAACATATTACAAAATCCCATAACATGTTATAACATAATAGTTAAAAGTGTGGTTAGCTCGCACAAGTTTCACGTTTAATTGCACAAAATATAGTGGTATTTTCCATAACAAATCATTTAAGGTACATGTTTAAATAACAATCACTTTTTAGTTTAATTCATTATATTCTTAATTGAAATATAAATTGTATAGAATTGTACTCATTTTAATTCCTGTTTAAATTTAACACATGAAATTTTATAATTTTTTCTCTATCATACTTCTTTCCTTTCCTTGACTGTTGTGATTACCTTTGCACATTTATACAATAACAGAATAATCAAGTTCGAATAAATACTTTTATTCATATTCTGTTCATTCTAATTTTTTGGTTATTTTATGTGTTTCTTAATCAATATAATGTTTAAATTTGAAAAATTATATGAAATAAGTATTCGAAATGCTTAAGTGATTATAAAATGAACATTGGTATTTCAGTTGTTTGATCTTCAGGATAAAAATTATTCATTACATTAAAGTATGCTAACTTGTTATTTTGAGACGTTTTATAATTCCGATGCAGGTTATTGTGAACAGTATTTATTAATATTAAAAGTAATTGTAATAATTAATTCTATAAAAATATGAAATAGATTATCGAAATGTGCAACAATGCTTAGCACCGGACTTTTGCTAGCTAATCAAACTTGGCGATGTCATGGAATGTTGGACATGGTTCATTTTGCCGATGACTTTTACAATTATTTATCCAAACAGCAGGATATTGCAGGTGAAAGTGATTTACAGTTTGCAAGTTGCTCAATTAAATTACTGTTCTTTTTTTGTTTATTTTCAATAGGCTACAGTGAATGGTCAAGAATGCTATTAGCAAGCACAGAAGCAACGGCGTTGCAACTCAAACGTATTCTTTCTATTGCTAAGTTAATGGCTTATATCTTATATATATAATGTTATGCTTGCAAGTGAGGCTTTTAGAGCATCAAATTTCAATGGACGTTTGCTTTCTCCGGAAGAATTGAAAAAGTTGGACAAAGAATGTCAAATAGGCGAAACTAAAGCAATAAATATTAAAAGTGATATTATATGTTATGTTTTAATTTGATTTTTTTAAGGCTGCTTTGCTGCTTGATGATGTACGAGTTAATCAATATGCATCGGCTCATGTTTTAGCTTCGATGATAAATCGAACAGGTACGCGGTATATATGCGTTTATGTGTGTGTATTTGTATTCATATGTATTAATTTTAGGTGTAGATATTGTAGAAAATTGTGCAGTACGTTTTGTGAAGTTGGACAATCAATGTCGAGTTATTGGGGCAGAAACGGATTATGGCTTTGTCGAATGTGATGCCTTTGTCGATGCTGCTGGTGCGGTCAGTGTCTATAGATATAGATGGTCAGTGTTTTCGGTGAAGCAAAAGTTTGTGTACTTTATTTTAGTTCTCGGGCAGTTTTTTCGGCCATGATGTTGACCCAGCTATAAAGCAGTTTCCATTGCATCCACTGTTTTACAATTCTGTGGTTTTAGAAGCGGAAGGCATATACAGTTTTCCATCTACGGGTAATATGATTTTTTGAATAGAATGTAAAATATTAAAAAGCAGTAATCTTTAATTTAATAGTGCATAAATCGTTTCAGTTGTGCACGATGTTGATTTGAATGTTTACGTTTCGCACAGTGGTAGATATTTGGTTTGTGGTGGCTTTGATAAGCATGCCTTTAAGTTGGACAATGAAGATAGTCTGCTGTTGTACGGCGCTGAAGGATCCCAGCTACCAGAACAGTGGGACTTTTTCGGTTTGAAAGTTTGCTTTTTCTTCTCATTAGGTTTTATTTTGATAATTCTTTTCATTATTACAGTACACGTACTGGAGAAGTTAGCAAAACGTTTTCCAGCTCTCTTGAATTTGCCAGTAGCTAGACAGTTTGTCATTGGTGAAGCTTTTACACCAGATGGTTTGCCCGTGCTTGGCGCGCTACCAAGCGTAAATATTTTCAAAATGCATTTGATTTTCTTTCATTTGGTCATTTTGCTTTAGGTGCCAAATTATTACTGCTTGACGGGTATGAATGGTCTGGTGACAACAATGGCACCTGGTCTATCTAAAGTTTTGGCCCAACGTATTTGTGGTATTGAGCCGGAATTGGACGTTGACAAATTTGACGTCAGTCGATTCATACTGTTGCACTGCAACAAGCATTACATTTCTCAGAGGGCGACAGAGGTTGCTGGTATGCAACGGAATGATTATAAGATATTTCAACAATTTTGTATTCTATATATGTACCTCATGCAGGGTCCGTGTTCAGCAATTTCAACCCGCTGTATGAATGGTCTTCAGTACGTCGATTGCGATTGTCGCCTCTGCATGAAGAACTGAAAGAAGCCGGAGGTGTTTTTGGTGAGGTGATGGGCTTTGAACAAGTGTTATACTTTTCAAAAGGAGGTTTGACGTAGCTGCGTTTCGGACGTACTGTATTGCATTTTGTACTGATGCAGATGTGCCGTGGATGAAGTGTGGTGAAAGTTTTCCTCTCGGTAAGCCTGAATGGTTTGATCATGTGGCCGTTGAATATCGTGCTTGTCGTGAAAAAGTGGCCATAATGGAAATGTCATATTTATCTAAATTCGAAGTTAAAGTACGTTTGTGTTTGTTTGATTGGGTGGAGATAGTTCGTATGAAGTGCTGAATTCTTTTCTTCAGGGCCAAGATTATGGTGTCATATATTTCTTGCAGAAGATGTGCTCGGCAAATGTTGACCAGCCGATTGGTTCGGCAATCTTTACTGGCATACAGAATTACAAGGGCGGCTATGTTGCCGACTGTACACTGAACCGCTTTGGTCAATATGAGTACTTGGATCAGTTGACTTGGCAATTGTATAAATTTTCCTTTATTAAACAGTATATTGTAGGTTTTTCATTACCGCCGCCCCGGATCAACAGACAAGGCTTAGAATATGGATGCAGCGTCATCTGACCGCTGAAGACAAAACCAATATACACGACGTGACTTCGAAATACACGACGCTTTGCATTCTGGGACCAGCATCAAGAATGCTTATGCAAGAGTTGACCGATGAACCATTGTCAAGCTTCGCCAGTTTCAGTTGCAGAGTTAGACGATTGGTTATTTATTCCAATGTACAGGTCACATTAATGGATCTGTTTTTGTTGTTTCAGAAGATCAACATTGGATGTGTAAGCGGGATCAGAGCAGTGTCAGTGACCCATTGCGGTGAATTGGGATGGACACTTCACTGTCCGAATGAAGTGAGTTTTCTCTTGCACTGCACAGTATTTATAAACGATGCATATCTGTCGCAAGTATATTTTTCACAGAAGCACACATTTTGTAAAAGCACAATATTTTCATATCTGCTTGTAACTGTTGTTGTTGTTGTTGTTGTTGATTTGATTTGATTTGATCAGATGAATCTTTTCAGTTTGCACAGTATATATTTGAACAACTGAGAACCTATGGCCAGAGTTACGATGTGCAGTTGGCAGGTAATTATGCGTTCAATTCTTTGCGAATTGAAAAATTCTACGTACGCTGGGGTGTGGACATCGACTGGATGACGACACCGAACGAGTGTGGCCGCAGTTTTCGGGTCGATTTCAACAAAGACTTCATCGGCAAGGATGCTTTGTTGGAAGAAATGCAGATGTGCCCTAGGCGCTTGTTTGTTCAACTGTTGTTTCTTGGGCACGACATGCGACGTGATCCTTGGCCATTTGGCAACGAACCGATTTATCGCAACGGTTACTTTTGCGGCTTTACAACAAGTACCTCATATGCGTTTACAATTGGTTGCCAAGTAAGTATATTTGCTTTTTGTGCAGTGCAAGACAGTGGAAAATGCTTTTCTCTCTTTATCTTCGTTCTCGTTCGTTCAGGTCTCGTTGGGTTATATCAATATCGATGGCATGAGAACGGCTGACGAAGCTGCAGATTACGTACTGGACAAGTATGCAGTTTATGAAATTGAAATTGCCGGAAAGCGATTTCAAGTTCAGCTGAATCTGCATTCACCAGATTTGCCGATGGTTTCCTCAGAACATCCACACCACTATCGTCCTACCCAATAAAACGTTTGGTCAGAGAATCCCGTTCACAGAATCTGTATGACCACCACATTTTGAGCTATGTGTAAAAAACAAAATCTACCTTGTCTGTGTAATTTTAAGAAACTCTGAAAATGTTACTTTTTCAAGAAAATGATCCTCGTTTTTTTTGGTTTTTTAGAATACCTTACTCGCATTACCTCTGTCACTGATTGCACAAAACTTCTTGAAAAATTGAACTCGTTTGCTTGCATTGTTTCTGATTATTCGATGCAATTTTTCTGCAAAATAGTTGTTCAATTAAAACACTAAAATTATGAAAAAAAACAAATGTTAATTTTATTCGAAAAAAAAATATATATATATTTATTTATTTGTTTATTTATTTACCTTTGAAGTAGAATAAAGAAACAGCATCAAGAAAATATTTTGCAAACAATTTTTGCTATTTTTCACCATGTTCTTCAGCCAAAATCAAAGCAGCTACTGTTAATTACATGCCATATTGATAATATATATATATATATATATAATTTTTAATTATAAAATTTCTATTCTGCTCTCTTTTTGATATAGTTCAAAGCATGTTGCTCCCCTATTGCTTCAGGTAATTTGTTAAAACAGACAATTATTATTGCTCACCTCATTAGCTAGAAACAATACCATTAAATAACAATAAACGACTGATGAATGAAAATTTGCACAACCACTGTTCTGATGATCATTTTTAAGTAAAAGTTCAGTTTCCGTTTCAACGGATTCATTTTCTTTGCTTTCAGTTTTCTTTTGCTCTACACGCAACTCCTGCACAATTCTCACATCTGGTTCGTGTGAAATTGCCGAATAGACGAGTGATATTTCTGAAATGAACACTTGTAAAATGCAAATTTCAACAACAAGCTCAGCTCCATTCTCTTGCCGACCCTCGAGCAAAATTGTAGCTGTGGTTTTGCCGTGTTCGTTGAATGCTTCACACCGATAAACGCCAAAGTCAGCTCTTTCGAGAAAATGAACACGCAAAATTGCTTGATATTGAAATGCAAATGAAAAATTGCTCAAAGTTTCCTTAAAATATTTCTTTTTTTTAAAAAAAAACCACTTTTATTTGTTGTCTATAATTTTGAAAAATTGAAATAAAAAAGAAACCATATTCACCACGTGATATTTGTAATTTTCAGCTAGAATAAACTGATTTTCAAATTTCCACATGAATGTCGGCTTCGGCCACGCTTCGACAAAGCAGGATAGTCGGGCAGTTGCTGTTTTCTTCGCTTTTACTGACGGAGCAGAAATAATATCCGGTGCAACTGAAACATCATTAAATTGAATAAATAGTCATTTTTTGGTTGAAAAGCAAAAACATCTCTCATTGTTACAATGCACGTGCAATTTCAGCGTCCACGATTCATCCGGCGGGATGCCATTGCTTGCCAAGCAAATGTATTCGCCCATGTGCGAACGATGCACATTGAAAATTGTAAAATTCGCTTTATAAATGACGCTTTCTGAAACTGTTTTATTATTATTATTATTATTATTTTGTCATGAAACTTTAAAAATAATAAATTGGAACCATGCCTCCAAAGCCTTCCGGTTCGTTGGTTTGAATAACTTTTTCTCCAGCTGGTCCATTTCTCTTTCTCCAGCTTAAATCTGGCTTTGGATTTCCATCTGCTGCGCAAGCCAGCGACACGTTGGATCCTTCTTTCACAATAAGATCATGTGTTGTTTTGTTTTTATTTATTTTTGGTGGCTCTGAATGCAAAACAAAATTATGCTTCTTATCATCAAATCCACATCATCACTTGCTCGAAAGTATTTTTTATTAATGCATGCATTAATTAACAACATCTGTTTATTTTATTGTGATTGACCGTGCACAGAAAGCTTTCACCCCTTCTATTGACCCTTTTTGTAGATAGATCAATTTTCTTTTTAAAGATTAACAACACATACAATGGTGGTTTTAACAGCGAACGCTAAGTGCTGCCATTGTCTTTCAGCTTGCAACTGGTGCAAAGGAAATTTATTGAACATGAAAAATTTTTTTTATAATTATAATAAATGTCAATCAAGTTGAATAACTTGGTCTTCAGTTTTCCAAAGCTTCCTACAAAGCTGGTAAATTGTTTTACAAAAGAAACTTTTTTTCATTGTTCAAACTGAATACTGTTGTGACAAAATTAATATTATTTATTAATTTAAGAAAATGCAATGTAAAATTAAGTAATTTCACTCGAATCATGCCAACAATTCTTTCAATGGATAATTACATTTCATTAAAATAAATATTTTCCATTAAATTTTCAAATAACAAAAGCAGAAAGTGCAATTAGAAAATTTTTCATATTTAATCATAAGATTACAGTATTCTTAGAGAGTACACACATTTGATTTGTGAATTTGGAATTAATTTTTATAAAATCCACTATTACTATAAATTGAACAGAAAATTCAAATGATATGATTTCAAATATAATTAAACTATTGCTTAGCAACGTTTGCAAAGACGGCTATAAAATAATTCCCTTGATATGACTTTAATATTTGTGCAATTTGGAAATTTTGTTTTTCATCTGAAATAACCAGCAGATATAACCAATGAAAATTATGAAAAAATATATATCATTTCACCCAAATTTACGATAAAATATTATGCCGTATATGAATTTTTGCAAATCTGATTGTTGTAACAATAGTAGCAATAATAATAAACTTGCTTACTTTCCAAAGTCAGTGATGCAATCTGAGCAATCATTGGATTTGTATTCACTTGACACATGTATATTCCTTCGTCGGACATCTGCACATTGTTGATGTGCAAGATCCAGTGTTCATCGGCTTGTTCCAGATTATATTTTTGTTGATTTCCAAAAAACACTCGCTGCTGCCAGGTAATCAACACTGTCGGATCAGTGCGAACGAAGGCAACCTATGTTTGTTTGTTGTTATTAGTTTTTTTTTTTGAAATTAACATTTTAATATTAAACAAAACAAAATAAAATACTGAATGAATGAATGAATAAACAAAAAAAAAGTTGCAGATTACTGATTTACCAGATGTCTTCCGATGTTGCGAACATGGCATGTAAAGGAAACGTTATCATTTTTCCGTGCCATCACATCCTTCATCGGGGTTCCAAAATGTGGTGCTTGCAATCTAGCACATGCTGCAACAATGATTGATTGATTAAATATTTTTTTATCCATTTTTTACAAAAAAAAACTAAATATTTGTGGTTACAATGTGCATTTGAGTTATTACCATCAAACAGTTGACAGAGAATAGCTGGCAAAGAGAGGATTGAACTAACCATAGCATCACCCATGATTTCTAAACTTGAATGCACTTTTCTGAGCTGAGAAGAAATTCAAGTCCGAGCATAAAGAGAAGATCGATTTATTTTATGCATTACCAGTTGAGATTTTCCTGAGATGAATTGAGATGGCAATTTTTGCGTCTATTCAATCAAATCCCCTCTACTTAACATTATACACACACAGTGCTGTTTCATCTCGTTCATTCAGCGCGTTCGCGATTAGCGTTTGATTGCAATTGGACCTTTTTAAATTCATCCATTCATTCAGCAGTAATTGAAAAAATATTAAGTTTATAAAAAAACAATCAAATGGTAATTTTTCGAAAAAATTATAAAATTTAAAAAACATTTACACTAGTGTTTGTTGCACGATTAAAAAGAACAACCAATCATTCGAAGTTATCCAAGTAAAGAAGAATGAATAATTAAAGTTATTTTGCATTTTGTGAAAGCTTTTTTTTAACCAAAAATTTAATGCTTCATTTGCAAATATTTGAAATTAGAGAAAAGATTTGAAGGGAAAAAAATTCAACTGCATTTTGAAAGCTCGAGTTGATTTGAAGATACAGTCTATTTTTCTTATTCTGCATAGCCAATTAATATAATCTAAAGAAATGCCTAGTCATTTTTAATTTAGATTTCAAATGATAATCTACATGAATTTGAATTTACTAAAAATTAATCAAATTTTACAAAGAAAGCTTATTATTAGAAAATCAATAACAAAAAGGGAAAAAAAGTTATTAAGATTATCAAGCAAAAGGCGACAATATTTCGAATCGTGGAAACAATACAAGCTGTGTCACAATCTCTGTGAACACTGATAATTATTGAGAAGCATTTGAACTGAAGACCACATTTCCCTGCAACTTGGCAAAATTGAAACAACAATAATTTTAAATACAACAGCAACTTTTGTTACAAGAAGACCAAAAAATATATTTAATAATTTGAATAATTACATCCAGCAGAAAGTGACTGTGAGTAGAATGAGAGTTGAGAGAGAAAAAATAAACCACATAGCTGTGTGTGCATATTTTTGCTGAACTGCTGAATATGAATGAAAAATTTATTTACCTCTCACAGAGCACAGTAGAATAAGCAAACTGTAAATCAATATTCCATTCATGCAGCTGATATGATGATCCTTTCTTGTTCTTTTTTTTTTATTCTGTAACTTTTTGAAAATTTTCTTTCAACAATCCAAACCGTTGCTGGTGTTGATTACAACAATATTTGATACCCGATTCTAGAACAGAATGAAAAACAATGAAAATTACTTTTGCAAATAAAAATAGAATTAAGCAATTTTTGTGATCGCCGTTTGTGAGATGTGAGCATGATGGAGAGGAAATAATATGTGTGACGAAATAAGATCAGCTATGTGCAATTGTGTGCCAACCATAAGCTAGTAAGCTGAATCATAACACGAGGATATTGTCGTTTATAAATCAATCAGTCCTTATAACTGGTGACATGCTTGCTTGTAATTAGCCGGAACAGCAATTTGTCAACACGATCGTCTCATAATTTAGATCATTCATGGAGTGAAAACTTGAACCCGGCCTGGTGGGCGTGGAAGAAATCAATAAGTCAGTTTGTCCAAATTCATTTTAACCAAAAATTCCATGCATATGATGGTGTGATGCTCTGCCAAGCGACAACATCTTATGATCACACTTGACAATCGATCAGCTTGGACAGAGAAGTTTGCCTAGATTTTTCAATGCCAAGCCGTTTGCATCTCTTTTTCATCAGATGCTCGGAAAACCTGAAAACTGACCTTCATCATTATCATTATTTCACTTGTTATTTCATCACATTTTCTCGATATTTCAATAAAGAAAAAAAATTATAAATATTTCAAAATAAATTTCTTCCCTTTCTTAAGCTAAAATTTGAATTGAACTGGTGCAATTTTGTTCAATTGATTTGCAAGTGAAAAAGCAAAAATCAAGAAATACCCGTTGGATATTTATGCAAATTTTGATGTCCTTACCTTTGCAAATAGAGGAGATAATTTTTGCGACCACGTGGCTTATTTAAATAACACCAATAAAACGGTCGACACTAGCTGAACATATGCTATGTACAACTGATCACCTGAGCTAAAAAAAAAGAAATCATTTTAAACAGAAACATCTTGGCATGTCTCTTATATTACTTGTAATTTGACATCGTGGAAAATAGATGCACTTTCTGCGGTGATCAATTTGTACGTATAACTTTTCCAACGAGCTTAATATTCAAATGAAATATTGAAAAAAAAAGAAAACGGAAAAGAAAATAAGTCATTAATTTGTATTTGTTTTCTTTTTTCAAATGTTCAAATGTGTTGATGTAATTGGCAAAATTTGAAATCCACTTTAATAAAGAATAATTTCACAACGTGAAATAATTGTTTGCAAAATGAAGAGCATAAATTTTTTGAATAATAAAATTCATGTAAATTCCATCAATTTTGTGAAAATTATTTATACCAGTTGACCAATTTGCACAGCATGTTGGAAAACCGATTCCACTTGCACTTAAAAGAGACAACGTATTGAATTACAATTAACGCCAGTTGGAATTTAAGCAAATAATAACAACGTCTCTAACCACTCGACAAGAACAATACAAATATATATATATATATATATATACTTTAATCTGATTTCAACCATTCCAATCGGATACTATTGCCAAAAAATTAACTCTCATCAAGCATCCACCTGTGAAACTTTTTTTTGTGTGTTTTTCCTTTCTGTTATTTATTCAAAGAAAAAAAATTCAATGAAACAAATATACTGGAGTAAACAGTTGCAATTGCAATCAATTTCACAGCAGCAAATTGTACAATAATCGCCAGATCAAATCAACCTTATTCATTTTGGAGTTCAAGTTGAAAAATGAAAAACTGTTCAAAAAATCTGTACAACAATTTTCAACAAAACTGGTTCAAATGAACAAGCAGCACAAAGCTTTCCAGTTTCTGTTAATCAGCATTTTGCCATTGCTTTAAACGAAGAGAAAAATTTTCTACCTAGCATTTCCTTCTGCACCACATGTTGAATAAATCTATCTTGCCAATAATAATCCTTATCGTTTGTACAATTAATTTGAAAAAAAAAACAATAAATTTAACAACTAATTTAACCCACGGAGATGTGATATTATATAAAATATTTTCATTTCTTTTACTATATGCAATGGTTAAAAATGCAATGTGAAAATAGAAAATGAAGAAAAAAAAGAAATCTTAATAATCATTGTTGTTATTTATAATCATACTCAAGTAAACATGCGTTGAGCGAATAGCATTTCAACGCATCGTGGAACGAACAAGCAGGCGGGCAGTATGCATTGGGGATGATGATGAACTTTGAAAATTCAATGCGTAGAAAAAGACATGGAAGTCATTGCAGACTCCCTGATGACGCATATATGATCCATCTCTCGGAAGATCTCATTATAATCAAATCCAAAACCGACTATAAACAGATCGGGAATTTCAAAGCAAGCAAAGTCTGGCTCTAAAAATCGCCTCTCCGGCATTCGCTTTGTTAACAATGTCACGTACCGCACCGACAGCGGTTCATAGCTTTCGACCAGCGAGTTCAACTTTTCCAAAGTTTTACCAGATTCAACAATATCTTCCACAATGACAATATGCTTCCGGCGAAACGATGGTTTAAACATGCCCACCTGAAATTATATTATCATAAAATATATTGACCTGTTGATGATAATGACCGAATTGATTGATTATGAACAATTACTTGCACAACGCCTGTCGATTTCGAATCCACATAACTTTGCAGACGTACAAAGTCATAGTACAAATTTCCCATGCAGTTGCTGCGAATGCGTACAAGCTTGTCATAAAGTGAGCTGAAAAAGCGGAAAGCTCCTTTCAGCACGCAGACCAGAACCAAATCTTCGTCGAGATATTTTTGCTGCAGCTTGTCAGCTAAAGCGCTGATGCGCTCATCGATTAAGCTGAACGGGATCAGGACATGGTCCAAAAATGGTTTGTACCGATCTGGCACGGAATATTCGTTCAAACTGTGCCGAGTGTTAATTTTGACGGATTTGAAATCATCATCCATTTGAAACCTATATATTAGTACTGTAGCATTGATTTTCAAGTACAATATTGTTATAATTGTTTCTTTTTATTTTCTGATGTCTGGTTTTTGATAACAACAGTAAACATGTCGTTCATTGATATATATATAAATAAAAATTATGTCATTAAGGAAGAATTATTGCGACGTTGACAGATTGAGATTTATGGGAAATGCGAACAAGTGATGAAAACAATTTCACTACTTTTCCGCTTCTTCTTCTTCTTCTTCTGCTATCACAAATAGGTCGTACTTTCTGAACATTGGCAAACATTCATTTATTAAATTAATTTTCATCGACTTTTTAAAAAATAATCAATGCTTTTCTCACTTAATGATTATATTTCAGGTGTATTTAGTTTCCTTTTTTCTTAATTAATTCCACATTTTTCATTTTCTGCCGTCTGTAATGATAAAATAAAGAGAAAATTTTAATACTTTTTCAAATCCCAATCATTGAAATATTCATTTCAAAATGCTAAGCAGATTATCAATTTTCCTGCGTCCCAAGCAAATTTAAAAAAAAAGTGAAATGTTTCAAAACACCTGCTGTTGCTAAGCATCGTAAATATTTTCTAAAGCAATCAAAAATGATGAAAATTGTATCATCAAAATTTAGCTGATTTGTTTTTCTGTCTGCTTGGCTGTTGCTGCAATTTGTAAAGTTTACGAAATTGAAAGAACCCAAATTTAGAAGCTCAAGAAAGCAACCAATATTTTTATAACACTTTGCTAGAGGAAAAAAATTCGTTGCAATTCTGGTAAACACAATTAAGCATATCTTACTTGTTTAAAGTAGAAAAAAAAACAAACAAAACAAGAACTTTAAACAGAGCAAAGTTTGCAAAATAATTGACGAGAAAAAATATTTGAAATTGTTGTGAACAATAAAACAGCATTGAGGTAAGAATAAAGCTTACGCATTCAAAGCATTTGAACTCGAAATAAGTAAGATTTCAACATTTAAAAATATATTTTGTTAAATTCACAATTGTATAATGAAATCAGAAAAAATAAATAAATAAATAAAATGCAGTATATGAACATTACATCAATGAATTATCGGTTTGTTTATTTGTTTATGTTTGTGAAAAGTGAAGAGATTGACTTGGCTGTTGTCGGTTAATTTGTAGTAGACCTCGTTGTTATTGGCAGCCTAGTGAAGCCAGGCTAAAATGAAGCCCAATGATTCATTTTCAAGTCCCAGACGACGGCGGCTGTTCATCTGAGCTTGTTGTTCCAAAGTTTGCCTGGGCGGAGAGGTGTAGGTTACTTAGCCGCCGTCGAATTCGTTGTGCTTGAAGCAACGTAGCCACTGCTGTCAACAACTGTTTGAAAACACCACTGCCAGAACGAACGAGCCTTTGATTATTTATTATAATTGACGTAATCAGTTCTGAATGGTGCTCTGTTTTTAGCTTATATTCTTTTTGACAAACGATTTCCATCACCGACCACGCGATGGAAGTGATTTGCAGGCGTGTATATGGCACCAACAAGGTCGTGTTGTTCGTCGACGTTACTGGAGGTGCAGTGGCGTCTTGTCTGAGAGGTAGTGCGGTTGGGAAATTTATTTTCAGACCATTTGCGAAGACCCCGTCTGAGAAAACAGCCAGACACTGCGATGGAAACTTGCCCGGGTAATTTTGCCGTCCGATCGCCGGAAATGGACAATTCATCCCAAACCATTCAACAGCAGAGCACCACCGCTCGTCCCAGACGAAAAGTGAAATCAAGTATTCAATTTAAATTATCATTCAGATTCATTTGGAAAATTTTTAATTATGTAAATTTCAGAATCAACAATGTCTGTCAGTTTGGCCAAATTTCAACAGATGACCCTGGAAGCTGAAAAAGCAGCCGTCAAAGACGATGTATTTTCACCCCTTTGGAAGCCACCGAAATTTGATCGTCACGATCCTGACTACGGAAGACCAAAAAAAGGCTCATTAACTGAAAAAAGAGGCATCGCAGCCGGTATTGTTGTCACTTTATATAATCAATCCAAATTAACAAACAATTCTGTTCATAATAAGCATACGAGACGTTTTGAGAATATTTTCATTTTGACAAAGAAATTTAAAATTATTCAAACCAACTTTCAGAGTTTTCAATCGAATTAAATTTAAAAGCAAAATTGAAATCATCTGTATGCACTAAGCAAAAATTGTGAAGTTTTAATAAGTATGTGCAAAATTCTATTTAAAGGAGAAGAATACTTTAAACAACAGCTGACGCGAATTATAGCAGCAAGACGCGCCGTGCAAGAGCATCAGATGAGTTACTATGAAATTTAGATTTAGAAGTTTCCCTTATAAAATAAATTATTGTTCAACTTTTCCTCAATATAGCTTGATTTCAAAAACTCGAAATTTCTCATTTCTCAAATGATCAGCAATACCGTATAAAATTGTAAAACAATAAATTGGAATGGATGAACAGGAAAATTTTACGAATGCAAAACTGATATCCACACTTCAGCAAACTACATCTTCTAATTGATTCACTTTCTAGGGCATCACATTTCACGTGAAATAATTCAGCTGTGTGAATTGATCAGTGAATTCGGTGCTCGCAATGATGACGGCACGACGACGATCACTTTTGGAAAACTCTTCGAAATTTACGTCTACGTCTCAGATAAAGTAATTGCTTGCTTGCTTTAAAGCAAAGCATCTACTCTTACATATTAGCTGTTCCTTCTTTTATTTTTTTTTCAGGTAGTCGGTATGCTACTCAGAGCACGACGGCATAAAATTGTCGACTTTCAAGGTGAGATGTTATACCAAAGACGTGATGAAGATGTCCCAATCACCCTTCTTCGGCCAATAGATCAAGTACGCCTACTTTATTCATCAACGGATGATCCTTCTTGGTGTGTAGCAAAAACATAATCAAAATTATCACATTGCTGCTATTAATAAAACATAATGTATACCTTTTTCAACCATTTTCATGAAACAAATAAATAAATATAGCTTCATTCCATAATAACATTATAGAATCAAAGTGAAGCTTCGTTTCAATTTATGTAAAACAAAACAAACTTTACGTCATTTAACGTTCACTTGCACAAAATTTAAAAAGTTAACAAAATGCATTAAACCGCCGTTCATCTAAAAGAGTACTTATAATGGAATAAATGCGCTGTGATATATATGCATATGATCGTATGATAAATATGCTCCGACATTATGTTTTCTGACTTTCTCATGCTGACGGTGGTGGAGGTGGAGGTGGGCCTAAAAATAACTGCTTAAAAAAATACGCTCAGCTATTCAGCAAAACATGTTACCTCGCATCGCAGGAGGTGGAACAAAACCGGGTTGACGTACAGGCATTGGTGTCCCGGGAAGACGTTGCGGAGCCATTCCCGGCATTGGAGTTCCTGGCATGCCGTACTGCGGCTGCATCATCGCAGGCGCAGGTCCACCAACACCTCTGATTGGCCCTTGTAAGCCTAATATAAATGAGAGCATCAAAATAAGTATCACTGCATTGAAATTTTCAAATCAAACCTGGTGCCATTCCAGGCATTGGAACAAATGGCATTCCGCGACCGACAGGTTTTGCCATTCCAGGTCCAGGAATACCACCACATTTCGGAATTTGTGGAACATCGTCCTAAGTTTTCCATTTGAATTTCAAGTGTTTAAAAACTGTATCAAAATACGTACATCTTTCAAAGGTGGACCTTCAACCGACATGCTGACAATGTGCTCGCCACGAAGTAAAATAAATCCCAAAGTGCGTTTTTCTTCACGATCAACGGTTCGTCCCGCTTTCGGTCGATAGCGACGAAATTCTTCGCAATCAGACAATACAACATTCATATATTTGTCAAATGCTAAAACATTCAAAATTAAAATACCTAAACATCCTAAATTCGACTTGATTTATTCAGACGTTTTATTTCCAAAAAATCTATAAAAATGAATTGTATCATAAAGATACAGTAATAATAATACTTGATTTTCAATAATGATACAGCAAGCAATAGAACAAATTAAGTTTACAAAACGTAATTTGACATTCTAAGACAAAGACATAAAGAAAAAAAGAAATATTTAAACTTTAAAATTACTCAAAGTAATTTCCAGAATATCCAAAACTATTTATCATAAAAAGCATGTTTCCTTTAGCAAAACTATGCGTACCACTGCGCACAACCTTTCAATTTTAAATAGCAATTTCAATTGCATTGACAGCTTCAGCATTTTGTAATTAATTAATAACTGAAACAATCCTCATTAAACCAAATAAAAAGTTGAAACCCATTTCCACTAACTTAACATCAATTTTAATTGATTTATTAGTAATTTCGCTTAGTAATTAAAAATCATGGATTTATTAAAACAACTAAGAGCGCATAAAACTTCTCTTATCATATATTTTTTAATTAATGCTTCAAAAAACAAAAAAAATTAAAAACTATAAACTAAGATTTAGTTTAAATCAAGCTTTAACTAAAATCTTTAAGCCATAAACAAGTCATAATAGTAAAGAATATACTATATAACAATAGTACTTATTAATACATGAAAAGTCAGCCTTATCGTCAAAAATAAAAAGCCAAGAAAACCACTTTTAATTTAAAATAAAATCAAAAGAAATAAATAGAAACAGTTTCTACCAAATAAATTCAACAATTTTCGAAACTCACCTTTCAAATATCCTACGAGAATTCGTGAATCTTGCAAAACAATTTTCATCCTATAATTCAGATGCCCAATCATCTTATGATTTTTTCCAACAGTCTAAACAAAAAATAAATAAATAAATAAATCATCAAACTTTTTCAATTTAACATCTACCATTTTTGTGCGGTTGCTTTCAACTGCCAAACAGAACAACGACAAACAAGCAAATGACCCACAACCCGTTGACCAACGCACAGGTGAACCTGCATTACATATTTTTAACGGAAGTAATATGTAAATTTAAAAAATATATAATTCAAAATATAAATTCAAATGCAGTGATTTATTGATCTTTTCATCAGGTAGCTGAAATAAAATTAATTTTAAACCATACAGTAAGAGTTCCTTTTTAATAATGCAAAATAATTAAAAGCTTCAAAAATTATAAATATAAAATATTTATGAAATAAATTTTATATGTTATGCATATATTTTTTAAAAAAAAAATTTTCAGCTAAAAAAATAAATATTTTTTCGTAATTTTTTACACGTTATAATCTACCGTATGGTCATTTTCTGCCCATACTGTGGTGGTTAAATTAAAATTTGTTCGTTTTTGCTTTTTTTTATTTAGTAAAAGAATAATTTTAAATTAAATTCTTAATTCTAAAATTAATTAATTATTTTAAAACGTTTTTTTAATTTAAAAAATATTATCGTCTTTTACCTATACAATCTACAAGTATTAGAAAATAATTTTTATACATCTATGCGATGCTATGTAACTATCAAGAAATGCATAATTTTGATGTTGCACAATTCTTTTGACGTCACATACAAATATTGATCTATTTTCTGCGAAGCAAATTAGCTTGCAAATTAGTTACTTTAAGCCACGAATTGCCAACACGAGAGCGTTGAGTAAAGTTTGCAGCTTTATTTCATTTTTCATTTCAAATACTAATTAGGCAAAACAACTGAGTAACAGCTTTAGACTTTTATAAAAATTATTTTAGGAATTTTTAAAAGAATAATTGAATAATAAAACGTTTACTTTTGAGTGCTCAACATCAAAAAGATAAAGAAGCATATAAATAAAAGAATGAAATTTGGATGATTGTAAAATATTAAAATTTCATATTGTTAATGACAGCTTGTAGTAGTTATACTGAACTGGAAAAATATAAAATGTAATATAAACTACTTTTATTAACAATAAAGTTTGAATTTTTAACTTTACACCAATTGTCTGACTAATTAAATGTCGAATAGGAAAAAAAATTCATTTTTTGATTTTGCAACATTATTCCGATTAGAATTGCATTTTAATACGGTATACTTTTAAGAGCAAGCAATTAAAAAGCAGCATCAACTGAACAATAATTATTATGAGCTCATAAAAGTAAACAAAATATTTAATTACATTAATATGTTCATGTGAGTGTTTATATTTTTGCATGTTAGTTTTTTTACCTACTTGCGGATAATAAAAATTACCGTAATTGACAAATTTCTGTTGCTTGAATTCGTGTATTGATTAGTCGAAAGTAAAATATTAGAAGCAGATTTTTACACAACGGCACGATAACGATATTTTAGGATTTTAATATTTTTAATATTTTTCTTTTTATCGAAGAATATTAATTAAAATCCGTGCTATGTATGATGTAACAGATTCACAGATTGTTTTCCATAGTCATTTGAAGTTTGCTTTTTTCGGTTTGGGTCTTTAATATTTAAATACAAATCTACTTTATATTAAAGCTATTTTGTACAGACATTTATTTGTTCGATATAAACAATTATAAAACAGACATAATTTTTAACTGTTAGGGACGTCTGACAGAGGGACGTTAGCTTAATTTAGGCATTTTTTATTTGATCAAATCATTTTTAGCATACTTTTAATCAATTTGGCAAAATTAAACTCATTTTATAATGCATTCATAAAGCATATTGAAACTAAATTGAAAATGAAAGCTCTTTATTTTTAATTTTGAAAATTAGTAATTAGATGGTTTATTACTATGATATTTGTGTTTTAGAATCCGTTATAAAACACAGCAAAGCGAATATGGAAGATCATCGTAATGAGGAACCTTATATTTCAAACCTGGAATTGGAGGACCGGCAAATAATACAGCCGTTTACAAAAGGTTATAGAAAGGAGTGTGATTCAAACGAAGTCAGATTTAAAAAAAAAATTTTGAAACTAAGTAAGTGATATGAATTAATGATTAAATATTATTTATCATTTTTTTCTTATTTCATATTTCAGTGCAAAGGGACATAGCTGAAATACAAGCTAAGGAGGATTCGGAGAATGTACTGTCAACCAAGGTGTCGTCAGTTCATCTTCCTGGAGGAATTAATAATCCAGCGTGTTTCGATTCTCCAGTAATATATGATAATATTTGTATTTTTTATACTAACGTTATGTTGATTGTTATCTGAGTATTTGCTGCGTTGTTGTTGCTTTTGTGTTTAACTTTTAAGTCAATCAATTATTAATCAATATTTTTCAATAAGTATATAAAATTTCATATGCATATTGTTATTTAATTTTGAAATAACTGAAATTACTTTATTACAGAATGGAGGTTTGGATTTTATCAAAGAATCTATCTCAATTAGGGCTGATCAAGGTGATGCAGCAATCGGTGAGCTTTCGTTTTGAATGGCTTTGATGTTTTCATAATTTATTTTGCTTATTTTATTCTTTTAGCTGAGCAAATGTTATCTGTAACTTCCAAGATGGGAATGTCACGTTCGGATGCACTGAACGCAGTGGAGGCTTTAAAACAGTGTCTACACAGCACATCTAGCAGAACTGACAGTGACGGCGTTTACCCAATGGTAGAGGATTCTGCTGATTGTTCTGTCCAGCATAATAAAACAGTGAATTCTGAAGTTGGGCGATGTGAAGTTCTTTCAACATCTTTTTGTTCAAAGTAATATATAAATCAGTTTTGTGACTGTCTTTTGAATGCACAAATTGTAAAACTTGATGAACAATATAATTGTGAATTTGGATGTTGAAATGTTTTGTTTTAGCCAAGGTAATGATGCAACGCCTGAAGGTGAATCTTCTGGACAAGACGGCGAGAGAACTGATGAAGCAGCTGGGGTGGATAGTACTCATTGGGAAGTGACGATACTGAAGCGTTCGAAATTGAGCGGAGTTGAGAACCCCAAAACCAGCGAACGTTAGAATTGATTTTATTATTAGCACATATTAAGCTTGTTGTTGTTATTCATTTATTTGTATGCATGTTATTGCTATTGTTGTAGCTGAAAGCAGCAGCGGAAAAAAGGGGATGCCTTGTCCAGGAAAGAGGAAAGGCACTGGCCAGCGGATTTGCGTGTTTGACAATCCAATGTTGAGCATGTATGCATTTTAATCAGTATTGCACTTTATCCGTTGATATGAATTTAATATTTCCATGCTTGAACATATTTTATTTTAATGTAGGCGTACTCGCTTATCGAACAGTGCAGTAGCAACTTTATTTTATAATTTACCAACTGCACGGGAAAAGTGTACAGAATTTGCGAGCAAGCAACAACGTTCCAATCAAGAATCCAATCGCGGTGACAATTTTGCTAAAAGCGTTTGTGCGTATTTTTATGTTTTTTAATTTTCAGTACAAAGAACGACACCACCTCGGATTTTTGTCGCTTCAAGACTTTACAGAAAATATTTGGGAGGCGGAAGTAAACCGTTGGACTGTTTTTCAAATGTCGAAGATTTTCGGGAAGATAAGATACGGTTTGTTAATAATATATGATACTCAATTTTAATAATGAATTGTTTTTTGTTGTTACTGTTTTAATTTTTTCATTGCTTCAGCCCGAAATGCACATATCAAGCTCCTGATGATGATACATACTGTTGCGGCATGGATGCCATGCCATTTCTGCAGTACTGTTCGTTCCGTAAGTTTCATTCCTTACTATTTAATAGAGTTGTTTGATGTTAAAATTATTTTTTTGCTTTTCAGATGCACATATGGCCAAAAATGAGTTTCCCACCATTAAAAAGCGTAATTTTTCAGCCATTGAAAGAAAACAAAGTTGCATGGAAAAAACTGTAGATTTGAACCAGGTAATTGCAAATGATGAATTTATTATTTTGTTTTCAATTTGTTTTATTTTTATATATTTATCAAAATTACCGTATGCAGTTCATTTGTTCATATGGTTAAATGTTGTTACGTATTTTGCTATGGAACTTAAAAATACTTTAAAATACAAAATTGTACGCTTGTTTTATTGACTGCTTTGATGAATTTAAATAGCAACCCGGAAGATGTAAAGGATCCGATTTGAATGAAATGAAAAGAGAGCGACTAGAAGATTATCTAAATTCACTCTTTTCTGACGGCAGCAGTGCAGAGGATGATGATTCAGAACGCTATATTCCACCGTTTGATGTAGCATGCGTTGATTTTGTTTCTTTTCTATTAATTTTTCATCTCAATTTTTTTTCCACGCCTGCAGATATCTGAACAGCAACTTTCATGTGCGGATACAGCAACAGATGATGAGTTGAGCGTTGCTTCAGAGACTGTTAGTGCCATACTTTTTGTTGTTTGACGTACATTTTCGAAATTGAATTGCCTATCTTAATTTAGGAAATTGATGACTATTCTGTTTCTGAAACTTCGACTTCCGATTCTGTTTCTGAAACTTCGACTTCCGATTCTGTTTCTGAAACTTCGACTTCTGATTCTGTTTCTGAAACTTCGACTTCCGATTCTGTTTCTGAAACTTCGACTTCCGATTCTGTTTCTGAAACTTCTGAAGAGAATGAGGTATTGTTTTTTAGTGTAATTATAACTAATTAATGTCTGATCAATTGTTTTTTAAGAACCAAAACTACCACTAGTTGCAAAGGAAACGTCACCCTGCATGATTTCGTTGTTGATTGTCACTCAAGTACAAGTATTCTCTTCACGACCATTTCAAAGCACAACGAGTTCTTTCAAATTGCTTAAAATATGATTTTTTCTAAAGTAGTGTCACGGCTATGGGCTTGGAAAAGAAATAGTTAACATTTTATTTATTCAACATTTGTTTCTTTTGTTCTTCCAATGACTGATGATTTCTAGCAAATTGTGGATATTTTTTTGTTTTGTTCGGTTTTTGAATAAAATTTCGAAATTTACTCATTTGTGATGGTTTAAATTTCAACACTATTCCATGGCACTCATCAAATCAGTTAAAAGTAATCTGACATACATATATATGTATACAACATATCTGAATATTTTTATTTCCCTTTCAACTGAAATGGTCAATAACGATATTAAAAACGCAGGTCTTCAGCAATTACGGTACAAATACAAAATTGCAGCAAGTACAAATAATACACAAAAAGCGACTTGGATAACAATAACAAAACGCTGAGGAACAACGTTCAAAGCAGCATGATTATGAAGCAGATTCAAAGAGGCACTATAATGCAGGTGCATCATGTGATTTGATGATTTCAACTTTATCCGAAATGCGCACTGCCCGATTCATTTTAGAAAAAATTTTGGAAAATAGTTACGTTCAGCAGAATTGGAAGTTGCGCTGACAGGTAGGTTCTGGTTTCCAAGACTGGGTCGGCGTCTCGCATGCGGGGACACAACTGCTGGAACTGATCTCACCGATACTTTGTGACAGCTAGCTCCAGAACTGGCTCTTTCAAATGGTTTTAAAACTTACTTCTTCATCATATTTACAAGGACACATTTACCTTGCAAAACAATGTGGGCAACAGACACGACGTGTTGGCGCAGAACGACAAGTTCCAGACTTCAGGATCCATATTCTGCATCACAACTTTGAAGAGTTTCACCTACGCCATGACACATGCTCAACTCGCAAAAACCTGCCACATCGGTGCCGGGATCATTCTGTGAAAAGGCCATGATCATTTCCATCAGCTGCAGTTAGTCAATTCTGTTTAAACGCTTTTTCACAAAGCGGAATTACCAAACCTTCACAAAAGTGTTGAAATGCATGATTAGTAGCTTTATTCACCATAGCGACTAGAGCGACAGCCTGCATAAGGCTGACTACAATCAGAAGCTTCTACAGCATTCAGAGCAGATCTTGGAACATATCAGAGCTGGTAAACACTTCGCAAACCGCCTAACTAATAAACCATAGCACACGGTCAGCGACAATGACTGTGATCTCACGGTCATTGAAATCATCAAGTTTTCACGGCTTCTTCATTGTTCATTGTGAGATTTGAGTTTTCAATGTAAACCCATTCCACATTTGCTGAATTGCCACGAGTCAGCAAGTTTCCTCACTGCATGTACTCACTAAAACTCACGATTCGCAGGAAAAAAAGTAGGTTCTTCATTTATTCAAATTTGGCACTTCCACAACAGCCATTTCCAAACTGGATGACCTTCCTCAGGTAAACAGCTTTACACTCTCCCATAATTCTGATCAACATCAAACAACAAAAGCAGGATATTAGTTGCTCGCTTCTTTTGAAATCAGACGTGCATCCAATGTAATATTAGGAAGTAATATTCTCGACAATCCCATGGTCAACAGGTCTTATCACTAGGCATCCCTTTGGACAACGCCGATATCTCGAATAGTATAAGTTGATAATTCCAATTCAAACCGGTTGAACATGAAGAACATGCCATGGATTATTGCTCTTCACGCATGTTTTCGAACATTCAGACCATTGCCCTTATTCATTCCCATATTCCCTTATAAAACTTTCCCGCTTCACATCATGCTAAAACAGACGGATTACAAGAAGAATACTAGTTGCTAATCTAATCAGACATTGTTTCCATCTCGGTGACTTATACAAAAGTCAGCTGATCTAACTTCGGTATATGCATGATTAACGTCACGATTCCAAAGGAAAATTCTTACAAGAGGTTCCAAAATTTTCACACAATTTCCTAGATTCCCAGTAACACCTCAATTCGGGTATAAAAACTTAAAAAACAACATGCGCCAAAAAACGGCGAACACTTTCAAATACAGTAACTGAAGCCAATTTAAAAATCATTACACTTCAACAGCGCATCTGAACTGCAACATCCTAATCTGTAACTTCGCGGCGCAACAGCGGCAATGACTTTTTAATGCTAACGATCTTCAATAAATAAAAGTAGCCGAATGATGTATGCCATCAGCTATACAGCAAAAAGCATCCATAAATCTCATCCATAACCTGGAAGACGACCTTCATGAGGCATAAGAAATCTATACATATGTATCCAAAAATATAGCAAAAATATAACACAGCCCTTACAAAATAAAACCAGCTTGGTACAAATATTCCTTCATAATTAACAAAGTACAACTGCACTACAAAATCAGTTCTTTCGAAGCGAAGACATTTCACGTCTAGCGGAAAATTTATTCAAATTTTGACAGCATTATTTATTCATCGACTGCGTTATCGCCAATAGATGAGAAGCCACCGATACTGAGCTATTCTGCGCATGACATATCAAACAATTCGCAAAATGCCCGTCATGCTATCTAAACAAGCTATCAGCGTAGACAAACAATGCCACTCTCCGCACCATCCAACTGCATCACGACGTCAGCTGTATGAACAATAAAACAACGTAATTGTGGCTCCTAACATTTCAGTGAACATCCTGCCATCTTAGGGTGCTTCATAAACAAAACACAAAATAAGGATCTTCATAGCCAAATAAGCCATAACCGAGCAAACTTAGAGGCGGCTTCGAGTCAATTAGACAAATAGCAGAATAATGATGAAAAATCTCTTCTATACTTCACAAGCCACCATCATCATAATTTCAAAATCCTTCGGAAACAACAGCGCTTCATCAACCGGCATACCAACAAATACTAGCAAACACACCTTTGGTCTAAACTATACGAGAATCCACAAGCGCAAACGAATGAGCAACAACAACCACAGTAAAAACTTCATTCTACTGTAACTTTGTGTCCTTGAATATTATTTTTCTTATTGTAACGATAAACAAAACAAATGTGAAAATCATTATTAATCAGATGTCATATCGGTTATATCAAATGCTAATGGCCAACATTTCACCGTCTCGAAATAAACATAAAATTTTATTTAAAAAATGTTTTCTGGAATGTAACGAAAACAAGGAAATGAAATGACATATTGTACAGTTTTATTTTATATTTAAATAAATGACTAACATTATTTTATGATTCTATTTTTCTTTCCATAATCGTTTTTCTGAAATAATTATTTTCTTTTTAATGACTTTCCTTTATGCAGTTTCTAAAATGTCAACAATTATATATCCACAATTATCAAATTCAAGAAGCTACTTTTGATGACTAAATTTATGCTTTCGAAAAGCGGTGACATTAAATGCTGAAAAAAAGCTGACCCAAATTTTAGATTGATGACAATTTTGAGCTTTGCTTTGCAAATTTTTGAATTAGAGCAGCTGCTTGCAAACTTCTACGCATGCA
>JYDV01000012.1:576401-646408 GCA_001447645.1 Trichinella pseudospiralis
ACAAATACATGTGCAATATTTGAGTATAATTTATTAGCAAACAAGAAAAATTTGTGATGGGATCTAGGGTAATCAGATTAACAGCTATTAATGCTAGTAACAGACATAAAAAGCAAGCATACAACTGAAATAGATAATAACATAACAGAGAAAACAAACATTTAAAACTGCATGGCAATGCAGCTTAAATTGCAATTTTCAACAAGTAGGTCAACTGATTTCCTGCTTTCAAACGTATCAGGAATGTACGCTTTTTCATATAATATACCAAACTCCTTGGAAGGCTTCCACTTTCTGCCATTGAATCCAGAACACACTGCTCTTCTGTCATTCAGCAAAATCAAGATTTGTTGCTTTTCAGCAGCTTCTGATTCAAAATGCACATCCCTAACAACATTCAGTAGTTGGCCAACTTGATTCATCTCATGAATCAAATTCCCAAGCTTGAATGCCTCTTTGAAGATGTTCAAGTTTCTCCTTGGCAAGCTTCCTGTAATGGCGTTGTGAATTTGAAGCGACCCTGCAGAGGGTTCGGCTATTATACGGCACTTTTCTTCAGGCCGTGAGAGCAACCGTATTACCTTTATCATTATCTATAAAATGCATGGACTGGTATGGAGAGTCATTCTAATGTGCTTCGTGTATTCAGGCCAGCAATACTCTGTCATCCGGCTGCAGTCTTCTATAAAGTAATTTCCGCCTACACTGAGCTAGATGGCGCAGCGTGTTCAGCTTATAACCCGCTTGGTATAAACATTCTTTCATGATCACCTTAGTACAACTGGACAAAGACGTAGGTTCTTTTGCAGTGAAGATTTTCACGTGTGGCGGAACGTTTATTCAAATTATGGCTACATTATTTGTTCATCAAATGCGTTATCGTCCATAGATGAGAAACTACCGATGATGAGTTGTTCTGTTGATGACGTATGAAGCCGTTGGCAAAATGCCAGGTTTTTTGGCGAATGTTTTCCCATCTTCGCATGATTGATAACTGAATGCTGAAAACAAACAAATTTTCAGTCGCATAAGCGGAAACTGAGCGAACTTATCGGCGTCTTCGTGTCGATTAGACTAATGGCAGAATAATTATGAAAAATATGTTCTAAGCTTCTGAAGTCACCGTAATCGCCATTGTATAATGCTTCTGAAACAATGTTGCTTTAGCATCTGCAAAAGAAACAAATCTTCTTGGAAACGGCTTATGGAGCAGTGCTCGGCTGATAGCAAACGCCCATTAAGCTGTGCATACGGGTGATGCACTTGTTTCCTGCTACTGTATGTTCTGTTTACTTGATTTTCTTTTTTTTTATTAACGAAATGTATTTCTTTTATGTTGTTGCCTATTTGGGTTAATATTTATATTATAATCTCTTTCTTGTTTTTCTTATTTTTGGTTTGCTTATTTTGGTTAGAATTTTTGTCTTTTTTTCAGTTGATTAATTTTCTTAAATTTCTGCACAGTTTGTTCTTTTGTATCGGTTGCTTATGATTTTTTTGTTTCAAATTGAGGTGAATAGTTGCTTTTGTTTTTCTTACTGCGAAGTTGTGTTATGAGAGGAGGGCAATGTTTGGCTGTATCCCTCTGAAATGCTCATTTATCGCACCCTGATTGTATTGGAACTGATAATTTTTATTTTTTTGTCCTTATTAATATCATGCATTTTGATTGTTATGATTTTTTGGTGAAGGATGTTAATTTTTTCTGGTGTATGAATTAATGGAATTTTATTTGGTGATTTTCATTAATATTTATAAATTGTTTCTCCATGTGATCATGGTACATGCGAACTGGGTGCCACTGCAATTCTTGATTAAATGCTGTTACTGAAATTCGTAACGCTGTACGTTTTTGTAAATGGTGTTTAACAGTATATATATGTATGTATGTATGTATGTATTCAAACAGTAGAATTATATCTAAGTGACAGTGCGATATAGTGAGTGGCAATAAGTATCGTATAAATAAGAAGGATAAAGAAGGTAAATATGAATGATATGATGAAAGAAATAATAAGTAAAATAATGGAGTGTGTTAAATGTAATTAATATGAACATATGCACATCGTGTAAGTATAATGAGAGTAAGTAATTGGGAGAAAATGTATTGTTGAATTTTAGCTTACGTGCGACGTAAACTGAAGTATAGTGTTCCTTTGCGACGGGTTTGTTCAGGCTTTAATTTCTTTAAAATGTTTGCCAATTGTGAGACGATTTGCTGTTTATTCATTTTTTTGCAACGTGGTTTGAACTTTGCCACCAAATCTGTTGTTGACATTGGGTGTCGTTGCAAACAGTGGCGCACTTCTTCCTCCATTATTCTAAACTTTGTACCATCGCCCGTAGTCCTAGAAAACGCAGATAAAAAAACAGTAAATAATTACAGTACTGATTGAAATTAATTAATTCAAGTAATATTAAATTTTTCATTCATACCCAGCGTCTGCCAATTTAGCGTTCTTTTTTTGCTTCTCCTCATCAGAACTGTCTTCTTCAAATTTTCTTTTAGTTGACACTGGCTCAGCATCAGTTTTGCACTTAAAAAAGTCATGTTAAACTTAATCAGAGATCTTCAGAAACATTTATCCTTTCACACCTGCAACAGAAAAGGAGAATTAATATCTTCACTGTCAGGATCTTCACTGCCTGAACTTGATTCTGTTTCTTAAACAACAAATTTACATAAGCTATTCTGATTTATCACTGCAATTATAGTTGTTTTCGAAGATTCGACCAACCTCGTTCTGCTTGCATCCCAAAGCTTGCTGTAGTTGCAAAAGTTTTCTTACTCATATCCAGCTTCATTGGACCTCCTTCTTTATCACTTTCTGCGTTCTCATCATCATCTTGCTCACTTTCATCAACTGATTGAAACGCATCGGTTAATTCTTCGTCAATGCCGATCAACGTCTTTTCCTCCAGTTCAACACTACTTGAGCTAAATATGTAAATTTACCAAATCAGAACAAGAATCGCACAACTGAATTTTTCAAATTCAACAACTTCTCCTTAATTGAACGCTTCATTGAACAATACCTGTCTCCATCTGACATGTAATCAACTTCACGACCATCCTCATCCCCATCATCCGATTCTTCCATTACAGCACCTTCTTCATGTTCATTCCTTTTTCCCGCCGTTTTGGTCTTGTGCACCTTCTTCACACTCATTTTGTTAGCCTTGGCTAAGATTAAATAAAAATCCTGATCATAGATTAAAATCGAAACTTATTCCAAACATAAAAATTTAATAGTTTCCTAAAAAGAAAAATCTCAAATACAATCACAAAGAACTATTCAATTGTTAACTTCAGTATCACGTTTTCGTGATATACTATTTCACTGAGAAGAATCTAGAAAGAAGATGAAATGTTGTCGAAAGAATTAAAAGCAAAGTAAATTAGCATCAAAGTGAAGAACTGACATTCAATTGAACAATAAATAAAAACTACCAGAAAATTGATCAATTTTAAGCTCTTACATTGCTGCTGGTCTTTGTTATTGGTTTTCGACAACGCGCCTTCACATTCATCCTCATCTCCTTCTCCTGGCCGACGAATTCGTGCTCTCAATGCAAACTGATTCAAAACAACTTCCCTTCTAAAAATAATTAATGCAATAAGAAAAATTAACACTAGTCAATAAAAATCACATGAAAAACAGAAATATATAATAACATTAATAATAAGCGCACCGTTTGAAATGTTCCTCCACTTCTTCGATGCTCATCGCTTTCCGGTCCGGAATTGGAACCAAGTTGTAAATCTCACCAACAGGATAAGCATCGAATGCATTTTCTCCGTTCTTTTCAAAAATCCAATAATCCGAATAATTGGAAATTGCACCTTCTCGGATTCCACGATAATGTCGTATCTTGCCATTAACTTCGACGGCCAATCGCAATGGCAATTCCTCTTTCGAAGTTTCAGGCTTCACACCTCAACAAACAAACAAAATGCAACATTAAAAAGTGTACAATAGCTGTGGAAAATTTTGTTCCGCTTGAAGAAGATTACACATCTCAATTCTTGCATTGAAAACATCCCTGTCCAGCAGGAAAGTGACAAAGTTGGCAAAAAACAGAAATAGAAAAGAAAATTCAATGCTTCAATACCGAACTTCTTTCGTCGAACTTTCTGACCAGCCTCTTTTCCAATCCCAGAATTTTGAGCTTCATCTGCTTCAACTTGCTTGACACTTTCTTCACGTTCAACTGTTATACTGGTAATTTGTGCCGGATCCAGGTTAATTCCGTTGAATTTGTAAATTACACATTTTGACGATGGATCAGTTTTCGGCACCCGAACAACGTATTCACTGTACTCTGACAAATTATTGCTCATGTTCATTTCAAACTTCTACCCAGCCCGTTAGCTGTAATATTGTTCAATTGACTTACTGTATGTATTCAGGTATCAAGATGTATTGACTGTTTTTTTTACAGAAACTTGTCGATGTCTTTACAAAATAATTTACATTAATGTAATTATTTATGAATTTTCTGTCGACAATTCAACCTGAATGATCAACAGTCAGAGAACATGAGCTCATAGGTTTTTATTAACGTTGTACTATTTATAAAGATGAATTTCAGATTAAATTTTCACTTCAGTTATGTAAAATTTCTTTCCACATTTCTCAATTCGCCAAATTTTCATGATAACTTTATTTCTTTTGCTCAACCGTTGAGCAATTAGTAAACTTCTATTGTTGAACATGAAAATTCTCTTATCACACCATATTTATATTAAATATTAAATTTTTTTCCACATTAACATATATTGTACTGAATTTGAAAGGTAATCTAAATGCCATGTAATCAAATTTTCATGTCAGTTGATCAATTGAACAATGATTGCTCGTTATAATAACACTTCTTGAATTCATTTTAGAAAATTTATTGAACTGTAAACATCCAAATTCATGAATGATGGAAAGCAAGTTTAAGAAAATATCAGTTAAAAAAGTCCATGTATTTAAAGTTTCAAAATTTTATATTAATTCGTAATTGGCTATTCCATCATCGGCTCTTCAGTGTCAGTCTTCTCAGCTGCATTTTTCGCCCTTTCACGACTGAAATGCTCGATACAAAATTAGCAATTATTACCATTATTAGCAAATAATATTCATACTGAAGTCGCACGGAAAAGTCTTCTTCTACGTTGTCATCGTCCCAATTGTCCTCCCACAAATCTTCCGTATTGTCTTCACTCTTCTCCGGTAATTCTCCGTCGGAACATTCTAAAATGTCACATAAAAATATGCTTCGCCACATTTCCTATCGCCAAACTTACCGCCATCAGAAAATTCTTCAAACTCGTCATCCTCAAACCAAGAATAAGGATCATCTTCTTTGTTTGTCTGATTCGCTTTCTTTTCTTCTTTAGGCAAAGCTTCTTTATTCGAAACTTTTTCAGAATTGTTCATAATAAAGACTCTAAATTATAAAACGCACATTAGCGACATTTATTCAATATATAGCTAATAAGCCGAATTGACATGAGTTAATATAACAATAATTGATCAAAAACAAAACTCTTTGCAAGCAACAGCAGAAAAGTTAACATTTAGATTTGCTTAAGTAATACAGTATGTTAAGTGTTTGTAGGCATCATTTTATCGACTAAATAGTAAAACTTCAAGTAAATATTGTTTATGCTAAATTATATTAAATATAATAAATTTAAATATTATATTATTTAATTTATTAATTTTGATTTATTAAAATTTTTTATGCATCTATTAAACAAAATTGCATCAATACCGGAGGCACAAAGAAGTGTAACTATCGGAATTTTGGAAAACCAAAGTGAAAAATGCAAATCATAATTCAGCTCAACGGTTCAAATCTTTTAACAAAACTTTACTTCGCTCAATTTATTATTCATTGAAACTGTGCATAGAAAAAAGCATGTATAATTCCGTTTATACATTCATATTAAATTTGGTGTAAACAATGCAGTGCAGTTATTACGTTGTAATATTCAGCAGATGGAGGTAGTACTTAAATTTACTACGAAATAATTAGATTTTTTCCATATTAAAGAATCCATCCATTTTTTCTTACTGTATGCTAATGGTCTTTTTAATTTTCTTTTAGTCACTTTTTATTCAGTTCTTTTTAATACTGGTAATAATTATTACATCAAATGATTATTCACCATTGTCAATTTACAGATACACTGCAAATGCTTTGCACGCAGACTTAGCATTTGCATGACGTGTTTTGGCGGCATTTGGTCAGCAGAATTAAATCAGTTGGAAAATTAAACAGTAATGTCAAAACATAAAAGTTTCAAATAAATTAATTTTTTCAATGATCATATCTTTCCCTATAAAAAATGACCTCGAGAAAAGGCCATTTAAGCATATTTATTTATTTATTTAAATGAAGCTTTATTATTGCAAAACAGCTTCTATAATATGCGATTGTGACTAAAGTAATCTGGTGATGTTGAATGTGGAGGCAATTTGTCCTTTTCAAATGGTCGATCTCTCTCACCGTTCAGAAATTGTCTTGAACGTTCATGACGAATAGCCACAAAACGATTTTCCTTAAAAAAATTGTATATTTACAAATAAATATAATAAACGAATGAAGCGAAATCTATCTAAATGCAAACATTTACTCTTTTTGTTTTGTAAACGCATTCATAAAAATCACGCAATTCTAAATCACAGTAACGTTTTCCAAGAATCTGCCCATAAGCTTCCATACAGCGCATGTAGTTCATCTCGAAATTTTCACACGGCGTTCCTTGATGTGTAAGCATTGTAGCAAATACATCTTGCAAAGGACCATTTATTAATGGTCCAACCAGACCAGTTCTGCCTGGAGTAATCAAAGACATCTAAATAAACAATAAAATATGACTTAAAGAAATAACAAAGCAAATAGATGAATTACTTATGCAAATTAACCCAATGATCTATATTTTTTAAAATTATTCTAAAATGTTATCTGCCCTTTTTTTAAAAAAAGATAAACTGCGCAACTTGTTAAAACACGATGGACGTAATTGTATTTACATACAAACAGTGATGATATTATGTGTAAAAAAGTTATCATCGAAATAAAAACAATAACAAACAATACAAATAAGAAACAATCTCAATTTGTACTAGAAAAATGAAATCAACATTGGTGTGAAATACTGTATTACAGTATTTTATTAAAGGTGCAATTCAGCTTCTTTGCATTAATATTAAAAAATAATGATATGTAACGTGATATAACATGTGTATAAAATATGAAAAAGTGTATATATTATTTGACATTCTTATCACTCCATTCAGATTGCTTCAGATCAGATCACACAATTAGTAACATCAAAGACGGAAATATTGAACAGCATTAGCATTACCAATAGCGCCAATGTAATTAACCGTTAACAGTTTACTCATATTTGTATTTAAATTGGTTATGTTATTTTCAAAATAGAAAAGTTTGTTCAAAATTATTTCATCTCTAAAATTGATAGAATTTTTTGAGAGAAAAATGGAAATTTGTACATCACATAATTTTAGTGCATCGGCAGACATTATCATTAAAAGTAATATCAAAAATGAAAAATAACACAGTTTATTTTCCATTTTAAAAGCAGACTACATGCTTGAGAAGCAAAATTTACTCGCAATTGTTCATTATTATGGTATGAAATTTATCTGTTCAGATTTTAATAAAGAATAGCAATGCAAGAATTTATTGATAGTAGTGATTGATCATTTTTAACAAAATTCCATTTTTTTAAAATTTTACTAATGATAAATGCACCAAAACATCGTTAATTCTTATCTTGCATAACAATTATTACAGTAAAATACAGTACAAACTAATAATAATAATAATAATAATAATGATGATGATGATAATTACAATGATAAAATTTTTATCAGTAACTCTTCTACAATAAACAGAAAGGTTTCAGTGATGAATTTAAATAATAATAGTAACTTTTAATGACAAAATGAAATAAAATAAATATTTGTAAAGCAATGATTGGATGCGGGAAAAATCATTCCAGTACATGCGAAAAACTGAATGCATCCGTTGGTTCAGTTAACACGACATCTTCATTTACAATTGGAACATCTGAAATGAAATTTTCATTTAACAATGCAATAAGAAACGTTTGAATGTTTAACAAACAACATCTTATACAAAAAGACATATTAAAAGTTGATCGGATAAAAAATCAACAAAATAAATACTACATCAAATGGTAAATTGTTTAATTGAAAAATATTCTTTTCCTAATTGAAACAGTTTTCAACTGAATAATGTGTAGGGTGAATTCATTGATTTACTTTCAAATAAATTGTTTCATTGCTTTTCTGCTTCCAAATCGCATCAGATGATTTATGTTTATAGTGCAATTTTACATTAGAATTTTGTTATTAGAAAGTATAGTTTTACTTACGACGTTCACAGAACGGTCCAAAATAATTTTTATCAGTGCAAACGCAAATCGAAATGGAATTCTTGACCTCGCAGTGTCCACGATTATTGCAGGTCACTCCTTCACAAAAGTCGATCCGGTCTTAAAATTGGAGACTATAGCAGATAAGATCAATTAGCAAAGTACATAATTATTACTTTCACATTTCGATCCTGTATAACCAGGATAGCACAAGCACCTGCTTCCTTCAATTCCTACATAGCAATGTCCCTGTTGACTGCAGCCCAAATGTTCACAGTTGGTTGTATCTAAATTGTAATAATTATTAACTATATCAACTTCAAAGAACGTTCATATGATAATATTCAGAAAATGTCCAATTCACAGATTGAGTTTTAAATTTTTGAACGAAATCTGAAAATTTGTGTTTTCCAATAATTATTGTTAAAAATTTCATTTGAAAAATAATTCAATAAACAGATAGTTTCATATAAACAAAGAACAACGTGGAATTTCTTACCCAATAGGCAATAAGCGCCAGTGTATCTGTCAATACAATCTGCAGGAGATGCAGTTGTGAATCGGTCCTTAGAAAGGGGATTCATTTTACAAAAAAACACAGAGCTGTTTCGCTGAGTACACGGTTCCCATAGAATGCGAGTTTCACCATCATAGGGCTCATCATTCAGCGTCACATTTGAGTTGAAGATGTATGAGCACAGTTGAACTTTAAAATCGGTAGTCTTCAAATTAGAGCGGACAATATCTTCATAAATTAGAGTGCTATCATTTTTTGGGTAATTATTTCGACGATAAAGTCTGTCTACACGGAGGATTCCTTCAGAAATGCCCGTTGCTATGTCTTCCCTGCCGGCCAAATCCCATTTTCGAATAGCATATCCTTGATTGTACCACGAAACGTTCTGTCTCAAATGTCTATAACCATCTACAAAACGATTTCGTCTCCAATGCAAATGTCCGCGATAATAATAATTGCATGATCGTTCAAAATTGTCAATGCGGTAAAATGTTGGTTTAATAATAAAATCATGCGGAACTTCTGATAGGCAATACGTTTCAGCTGGTCTCTCATCAATGTAAAAAATGTCTAAATTCTTCGGGATTCGAAACTCTGGGCATATAATACCTAAAAATTTCAACTTGTAATATCATTAATCGTCGCAATTCTGGCCAAAGAAAGTTTATTGCATGAAAATATTTCATGCCAACATGTCATGAACAAAAAAACATTTCTTGCATATATAGATTAATTCATAATATCAAAAATTATAAAAATGCTCGGAGGTAGATGAAAAAAACCAAGTAATTTATTTGCTGAAAGCAACTATGGTTTCAAAATAAATTTACACATTTTACATCATGCCGAATAAAAGACGTGAGATCAAATTATGGGGCTAAATATTAATTTTAAATTTATTAAATCTGATTTACTTGAAAACTTACACTGTGACGTGTAATTGAATTCGAGTTTTATATAATATTGTTTGCTCACCTTCCGCAACAAAGAAACGATGGTCAAAATTGAAAATCAGTGTCAAAAGAACAATTTCAAACAAGCCAGCCATGACAAAAAATACGCTCTGTAGTTGGTAAAAAATTTCAATTTCGGTTCGAAAAATAGGCTTCACGGTTCACGAAAACAGCAGCAGTGCACAGCGAAGCGCGACGACCGGACACTGACCGGTGAAAATTTTGCGCAACAACACTGCTGCACTTTAAGTTGAAAAATTTTAAAGTACTATAAAATTTCAAAAATTTCCCGACAACGCACTATCAGACCTGACCGTCATATTACGGTAATTGTTTCGAACAAAAAAAAAGGCGAAAATATGCACAATGTTTTGAATTAGACACTTTTTTACCATGTTTTTTTATTTTTGGTTGAAAATTTCATTTCAGAACAGCATTTTCACAAATCGAACAATTTGCCGTTGCTGATGAAAAAAATCAAACAAACACTGTACTTTGCCCACTGTAGATCAGAAAAAAAAATATATTTAAATTTTTTTAAATAAAATGTTACCACCAAATGTTGCGTGAATTGTCTTTGTGTTGTTTTTTTTTTTGAAATCTGACCAGAAAAATTTCACACGTGAAACTGTCGTTGACAAGTAAACAATACGCATTCATTAAGTGTTCAAAAAAAATCAATGCATTTATATATATTTTTTTTAAAAAACTGTTTGTAAAAAATAATGATATTAACAAATTTTCACTGTAAACTACACTGTAAACAACATCACAATTTCATATAATAATAGTAATAATGAATGCCAATGGTGCTTGTGAATTAATTCAATCGTTCAACAAAAACAGACGTCAGTTGTCGTCAGTCAGTTGGTGTTGAACAGAGAAAATGAAATTTACGAGTGTTCACCTGCTGCTGCTGCTATTTAAGAGTGCCCAAAAGAAGAAAAAAAAATACTGTCAGACTAATTTCAACTTGGAATAATAACAGAAGATATTTATATGATAATGCTTGGGAAAGAAAAGTGACGAACAAGTGCACACAATTATATAGGTAAATAATAAATTAAGAAAAAAATGAACAGAAAAAAAGCCGGGCATGTGCGATCAACGAAGGCTCATCATACGCAACAGTTCTCTTTCTTGTACATCCAGTCGAGACAGAAATCCTTCCACGGCATCTTTCAGAGCAGCATCTCTGAGCATTTGACCTATAGCATGTGTGTACAATTTCGCGAAATTTTCAGTACCGGGTATATGAAATTGAATAACATCCCCATGATACAACACATTATTGACCATGTCTGCGTCGATTGCGTTGTGCACACCGTCAGTGCTGACAAAAATAATTTCCGTGTGCTTGTGAAACGAAGCATGAACCACTTGCAGCAAATCCACAGTATACTTGCTGAAAGTTGAACGAACAATTGAATTAAATTCAAAAGAGAACAAAAATTGTCACAATTTTCAAATCAACCGCACCTGTAGACGCCGTTGATTTTGAATTCGGCGCAACAGTAGAGCATCTGCAAGACGCTGTATATGAAAATCATCGCATCTTCGGATCTTCTGAACGTGTACGCTTTTGCAATGAACAATTTCTCCACAATGTTGCCAAAAAGACCATTTTGTATGTTTTCAATTCTGGCCAACGTTGCTACAGCACCAAAACGAACAACCATGTGGCATATCAAAATTACAAACATACGACTAAACTTGTAGGTCTGACTTTCTTGTTGCCGCTTGAACACCACTCGCAATATGTCGTCCAAATACATGTCAACGTGCTCTCGTTGTCCGTAATCAATGAAAGCGTTCACCAATCGCATGCCATTCTCGTCAAAAGATTTGGAAAAAACCAATCGTTGAAAAATGGTCAATATTTTGATCAAATAATCTTCTTTTGCCAATTCTCCACTGTTGACACGCATGTAGACCTTGAACAAAAAGAAAAAAGAAAAGAAAAATAGAAAAAACAACTTAAACACAAACCAAACATAATTATTCAACAGATTCAAACAACTGACCATCAACAGATGCATCACTGACGGCAAATTGACCGGGTTCGACCAAACTTCAGGATTAAGCAAGTGCGGCAGCAGAACCATGTAAACTGGCGGAATTTGAGCTTCCTCAGTTCGACGGTTCAACAACAACGCCAACATTTGGAATATCCAAGGCAACAGATAGCTGCTTTCGGATTGCAAAATTTGTTGAAAAATTGGAAACAGAATATCTTCCGGGTTGAAGTTATCAGTCGGCCCGCAGAGCCTTATCAACAGACACATCGACTCGCAGAGCAGATGATTGAACATGGGCGGGCCAGGTTTGGTGATCAGAGAGTAAATTTGCATGGCGATCGCAGTAAAAAATGGTCGCACAGCGTTGGCGCCCAAATTGAAAACCGTCTCCATGAGTCGCATGAAGCAGCGCATCACGTATTCGCAACGAGCTGTGTCCGGCATTTCCAGTGCTTTCAGCAAATTTTCAAAAATAATCCTGTAAGAATTGGTCACATCGGGCAATTCTAAAATTGCTATCGGACCGCCTAGAAAAAAAAATGAGACAGTCACTCAGTGAGACTTCAAAAATTACACAATTTTACACAATTGTACTTGTGAATCACTACAAAATGTTAATATACTGTAATGGAAAAATAAAAACATAAACAAATAGTACAAATTTTGAATTATCGCTTGCCTATTAAGAGTCTTTCCAATAAAATTGCCGCATAGATGCGCAGAACGGCACAACTGTGGCAAAGCAAACTTCGAACAGTGGGCAAAATGTCGACAAACGTTTCTTTGGGTATTTCGGTGCGGAATAAGATTAGAAATTTCAATATGTCCGCCTTGAGCAAGGCATTTCCGAGGGCCGACTCGAGCACCAGCTTCAACTGGGTGAGGAAAAATTCGTTGACGTTCACTATTGGGTTGATGGTGGCTTTTTGCGTCGTGCCACGACAGCAAATGGCGAGCAGCAGGTTGATTGCCACGCTTTTGCGGGACCAATTTTCAGCCGGATCTTCGCTGTATTGGACAAGCAGATTGCGCAAGTGCAAAGTGAACATCGGTTCCACCGTATCCGAGAAGAGTTTGCAAACGGCGCTGACGAAATTGCAGGCGGAACGTCGACGTGATTCAGCCACTGAACCTTCCAAATCGAAGAGGACGTAGTCATTGGGGGCGTTCTAGAAACAATACAATGTTGGAATACAACAGCAACAGCGACAGTAATAAAATCTACCTCGAAATTGTCCACATCGCACGCTCTGAGTTCCAAGTTCGGCAAAATGATGCACTCGGATATTTGAGACAAGAGTTCGCCGTTCTCAAACAGCAATTTGTACTGCGGCTTGCCGCAGACCATCGCCAAAAAGTCGATGCCTTTCGACACAAATTCGTCGTACTTTTCCTCAGCCGAGACGCTCAACATTTGCTGCGAAACAATTTTCACAAAAATCATCACGTGATTGAAAAATTCCTCTTCGTACTTTTCCGCAAACATGGTCAAATTGTCGCATATTTGAGCGCAAAACGACATCTTCAAGCTTCCAATCTCTGGACAAGTGTACACATTTTTCAACTCAAGCAACACTTTGAATCCGCTCATCCAATCGTCGAGGTGATCTTCAAAATATTCCGGCAAATCTTGAAAATTGAGATGATAAAATATCTTCGCAATATCCACAAAACTCTCGTAAATTTGCATCGTGCAGCCGTTGTCAAAATGCTTGCTCTCTTCTCCGGTCATTTTCGACGTCAGCGATGTGAACAGATTGGTCAGCGGATCTGCAAAATTGTCCAAAACGTATTTAATTTCGCGCCACAGCTTTTCGCTTTTCGACTCCGACGAATAGCGCCTGAATAAGTGTTCAGCTGTGACCAGTGAACTGTTGACGATGGACAAATCGCCGGACTGGATGCACTTGACCAACGCTTCCAGCAACGATTCCCAATTTGACGGAAAGTCGTACTTGCCAATGAAACAAATAGCCTCGGTTAGCTGCTTTTTGACGAGCGGCGAACTATTCACCATAGCCTCTACAATGCTGTCTCGAATGTAAGCTTTGTCCTCTTCGGCGATCTGGGTGCTTCCTTCGAGATCGGAAACCCAAGAATTTTTGATGAAATTTTTCAAACTTATCGCTGCCAATTGGCGAGCTGAAATGCTGAAATCGTCACTCAAACACGCCCTGAGCAGCAAGCGCACAAAGCCTATTGTGAACAATTGAAATGACAGAAAGAAAACGAAAATCTATGCGTTGAAAATGCTTGAAATACCTGGACATTTCAGCGACTCTTGCAAAAAATTTTCTGCCTTTTTCCGTTTTTCAGCATCAGCACTGAGCAACTCCTCGACAGTTTTCTTTAACGTAAAAAAATCACTGTTACACTTGAGGAGATCTGTCATCTCGTTGTCTGTAACAATTGCAAATCAAATGAAACGAACATTACGAACAACTAAACTTTCTGCACATGACTAAAAACTAAACTGAATGGGAAAGTTGAAATTTTTTAATGCTACAATCGAAAAAAACGGCAATGAAAATGAAAATTTATTTTCACTAATTGCAATGCACATGTTTTTTGTGTCAAATATCAATTATAAGATGTAAAAAATGGGAAAACAACAAAAACAACCGTAACAACTCACAATAAAAAGCCAATTACCGTGCCAACGCTACTTTACAGCAACGTTTTCCGATAAGTAAGTACAAAACGTGTTGCAACAGTGAATTCAGCTCAATAGTAGCCGAAAAAGGACGAATTTTGTAATTTAAATTGATAAATAATATTTTTACTATTTAATAGAAAATTATACAGATAATTATTGAATGCCAAACAAAAGTTCAAAAAAAGTGATAAATACAAAAACGAATTGAAATTCAATGAAATAAGTTTAATATTAATTATAATTGGATAAGTGTGAAAAAAGTAGTTAGATTTATGTTTTGTTAATTAAATAGAAAACGTTCGTTCGTTAGTTTATTAGATTTGTTGAAACGAAATTGTCATCACATTGCTATTATGATCATTGTTGAATTAAAATTTGCTAACATTTCTACAATTGTATAAAATTGATGTGAAACCAAAGACACCACAATGAACTCTATTTTGTACGCTGTACAAACACAGCAAATTGATAAGAAGAAATGATAAAATTAGCATAGATGTAAAACAAAACAGTATCAGTTAATTTTTGATCAAAAAAAATTTTACATTGTTGTCAATTTAAAGATTTAATTGTTGATCAATTTAACTTTGATTTCATGTTAAAATTGTTGTTTTGTCAGTTTTGTTTTAAATTTTTATAAAGTAATTTTATTTACAAAAAAAATAAATAAAATTTTTAATAATAATAAATAATTTTCGTTTTTTTAAATAATATTAAAAAAATAATTTCGAATTTATTTTTAAGCAGTTTGTCATTTTTGTAGAAAATTAAGTTTAATTTTAGTATACTGTAAAAAAATAGATTATTTTCATTTGTTGAATTTCAAAATTGAAACAAATTCTTTTATCAAATTGAAAAAAAAAATGAAAAATGTTCCAAGTTTCTCCTCAGAATAGAATTCAATTTATGCGTGAGAAATGCAAATTATTTGTTTCTTTATTTGTTGCATTTCGATTGGACGACGTCGAATGGATTTTTACTTTTGTATAGTTTTTCTTTTGTTCGATTTGAAATTTAAAAAAATAATAAGAAAAAGAAGGGTGAAAATTTTTCAATTTTTTCACACGTTCGAAGAAATTGTGACAATAATATAAACATTGAAATGTTGGTATTTTCATAGCAGTGGAAAAGCGTTGAATAAATTAAAAAAAAGAAAAACAAAAAAAAAGTTGCTTGCTTGCAATTTCAAAAGCATTTCATTTCTCACAGCTAACAATTGTTGTTGTTGTTGTTGTTGTTGTTGTTGTTGAAATTGATAAAAAATTATTGTTATCACTGAGCATAAATAACATTTCTTGCCAGTTTGAAATATTGTTTGTTTTGAAAATTTGCATAAAAAAAAGATTACTGTAATTGTTGTATTGATTTGATTTAGAGTGAGGGGAAAAAAAGATTGTTTTCTTTTCACCTCAAGCGACAAAGATGTGCTAAAGTTATTCTGGTTGACCTGGTGACAAAGTTGAAGTGCCGGTTTCTGGTGTTGGTGCGTCCTTGACCGGATGCGCCGTGATTTTTGACGTGATGCTGCAAAATTTTGACGGTGCAATCCCTGATTTTGTTGTACACTGCTGCCGTGGTCAGAAATGTCGAAATGAGCAGTAAAAGTAGACGTTGGTCGAAGTTAATTTTGTTGTTGCTTGTTTGTGTGCAGTTCAATCAGAGCAAAGTGGACAAAGAGGGCGGTTTCATTTTGGAAAAATCCGCCCAGTGCGACGAGCAGAGAATCTATTTCAACATCGCCTTCAGTGAACCGTTCCGCGGTCTCATCTACAGTGATGGACACTACGGTGACGCCCGTTGTACTTTTGTCAACGGTACAGTGGCGAAGAGGTATCAATTTTGGATACCGATCCAAGAATGTCAGTCGACTGACGTCAAGAAGAGGAAGAACACCACCACTATCACCAGCAACAGTAGTCAACAGCACAGTTTGATTGTACAACGGGATGTGAAGATCCTGAGCGGCCAAGATCAACTGTTGTTCATCATTTGTTCGCCGGCGGCTGCTGCGCCAGCACATCTCGACTCTCTGCAACCGTTGAAGCCGTCGGTGATCAACTTCGACGGCGTCAAAGTGGACGTGCATCTCGCCTCGCAGCAACTTAGGGCCAAGATGAAAATGGACTTCAATTACACGGCCGAGATTCAACTCGGCGACGGACCGTTCGGCGCCGCGGTCGACAAGGAGCTGAGCCTTGGCGAGCGGCTTTCGTACGTGGTGCGCATCCGGGGTCCGTCGACCAATTTCCGCATCGGTCGTTGCTGGGCAAGCGATCAGTTCAGCAATTTGGCTTTGAGCGACGACCGCGGTTGTCCACTACATTCCAACAAAGGAGTCTGGAGTGAGTTCCAAGCTTGGCAAGTGTCCGACTCGGAGAAGGTGTTGTTCAACAAAATGAAGGCTTGGGCATTTCCGACGAGCAATCAAATTAGCATATATTGTAATTTGCAATTCTGCGGTACAAATTGTACGTACAGTTGCCAAGATGGAGAAGCAGAAAAAGTTCATTAAACAACAATGTTGACAGAACAGCGTGGATTTTCCGCTCCCGGTGTGTGCCATTGCAATGATCACTTTCATTCACTGCAGACTACTGTTTGCTGTTTACACTTGTTTTCAACCCTTATCTCGGATTTTCAACTTCAAACTTGCAATTGATGAATAAGCAATAATTGTTGTTAGAAGTGATTTAAAAAAAAAAAAAATTTTTAATTGATCAAAAAATATTTTTTGAACTGATTATGAATTATTGTTGTTTGAAAAAAGTTTTTGTTTTTCAAAATAAAACTTTTCCCTTGGCAATTTTTAGTTGAAGCGTTTGCTCACTGGAGCGTTACTTCAGCGTCGGTTGGTTGACCTTTCAGCTTGGCGTTGCGAAACCGGTTTTGCAAAGTTACGAGAAACAGAGAAAAGAGAGAGAAAATTTTTTTTTCTCAATTTCTATCGATTTTTCTTGCCAAAGAAAAAATAAAAAATTCCCTTCTACAGTAAACTTTTTTCTATGATAATAATTTTTCAAATCAATCAATCAATAATTTTGACGTGTTGACAACAAAAAAAAAATATAATTTTTTTTTATCAAATAATATTTGACATTCAAATAGTGGAATTATTTTTAATTTTAAAAATAATTCAATCAATTTTTGAATTGTTCAAGTAATTTTGTAAAATTGTCCACAATACGTCGGCTGTGATCAAATTGCCCGCATGCAACGACAACATTTTCAACACTAGCACACCGTCAATTCGCAAATGGTCGAATGTGAACGTATGCAAATTTTGTTCAACCACCGACCAGCGTTGTTGGTTCTCATTGCCGGCGTTCATCACTTTAGCGTAGCTTTTGACGAAAGCCAACAACGTTTTCTTGAAAAGCACAAACAACATCCAGTAGAGCAAATTGCATGCTGTAGCCGAGGCGACGAAAACCAACCACCACCACAAGAACAAAAACGCCCACTCGTTGAACATGTTGATCATCAGCACGCATTGGATACTGTGACGGTGCAAATTGCCCAACAGGCGTACTTCGAAATCGCACAGTGTTACTCTGGGAAAATGGCCCGACCGTTGCCAATGGTGTCCGTTGATCAGATCGCGCAAAATTGCCACACCCCACAGTTGATATTTCGGTGCCAAGAACGCGTTGAGCAGGAAAAATTGACCGACGGCGTTGATAAAATATGCAAATTTTATGCTCAAATACAACATTGTGATCTGGTGACCATTTTTGTTGAACAGTTTGCGAGTGAAAATTCCACCGTTTGAATTTGAATTGCAATTTTGCAACTGAATACCATCTTCGATGTAATTGGCAATTGTTTGGATGAATTTTCGTCTACACTTGACGTGATTGCTTTTCCACTGCGACGCCAAGCAAATCACATTTGCCAAAGCAAATCCTGAACAAAACGAAAAAAAACAGCAACAACAATTATACTATTAATTATGATGCTTGGAAATATTTTTTTTGTTCAAACAAAAATTAATGTCTATAAATGCGCAATTAGAGGGATTAAGTGGCAAAAAAAGTAAAACTGTTATTCACCAGATTGCCAATTTAGCAGGCGCCAGATTAAGCAGGGTAAATAAAATAAGGCCGCTTGAATAGCCAACACAAACGGCACCCACTGATAGTAGCCAATTTGAAGCGCGTATCTATCAGTGAGATCAGTAGGGATTTGTTGGTCGCCATAAAGCCAATAGGTGTTTTGAACGAAACAATAGTTTTCAGCGTATTGTTCCCAAGAAGCAGAAAACTGTGCTGGAACCCAGCACTGAATCGGTTGACCTACGTATTGTTTAGCGCTGATTGTAGCTGCTAAAATAATCAAGATTAAGCATGTGTAATAATAATTAAGCCGATCAATTGTGTCGTCGTCATATTGGAACTTGAGTGCTTTCAAAAATGATGACAATATGAACATGTCCAGATAATATTACAAATTGCTCAACTGAAAGGCAATTAGCGTAAACAAAGTTTTCCAAGCTCTGTGCCTCTGTCTGTCTTTCTGCTGTTGACCAATGATCAATCTGGTTCCCACGATCTGTTTGTTCAATAACAACCGGTCTATGAAATATCTTCAAGCTTCAATTTTATGAAACTTAATTTTATCTATTTTTTCCAAAAACAACAAATTTATAATATTCTTACATTTTTCATCAAAATAAATTTTCAAAATTACATTATTCAAAAAAACGGAATAAAATTTTTATATTTTTATCATGCGAAACCCAAAAATTTTTTTTTCTTTTTTACTTTTCTTTGAAAAAAAATATAAAATTTCTTGTTAAATTTTTCAAAATTATGTAAATATTTTTTTAATAAGTCATTTATTTCGACAATATAATGCATTGAAAAAGTAACCGAATAACTATGAAACAAGGAAATGCAATCTGTCGTACAAATCGGATGTCACTTGCTGAATGTTATTTATTAATTTTATCCGTCAATCCACTGTACCATTTACCACTGTGCTAATAAAAAGTCTGAAATTTTGCGTTAAATTTTTGTGACACATTTTCTTCTTCCTTCTAAATCATTAAGTTTTACTGTAGCTATGTCTTGTATGGCTACGTTCGCCTTATACGCGTGACGTCGTCTGAAACGTACGCTTTCGAGAATTGTTGCTCACTGTGTGCACATTCTGTTCACAAAATCTGTTCTTTCACTTCTCCAAACAATCCACCTTTGCCGCAATTTTGATATTTCGTAAACTTGTTTACTTTTCTGTAATGAACTAATGTTTTACTTCTTTCATTTTTCTCTTGTTTTTATAATCTTACAAAATTGTTCATTATTGAATGTTTAGCCCATTCAATATTTCTTTTTTAAGCTTTTCACCTTTATATACATTACCTATAATTTATGATATGTAAAGAACAACATTAATAATGCTATTTTTGTATATATATATATATATATATACCAATAAATGAGTGCTTATATAAACATATAGACGTAAACTTTTGAACAAAAATAACATTTAAAAAATTAAAAATAGTAATGCCGAATAAAGCTTCTTTTTATAAAAGTAAGTATTTGTCGGTTTTTCAAAAAACATACTTTAAACATTTGTCTTAGATAGTAAAATTAGTAAAATTAATAACATTAGTAAAAATTTTTAACTTCAATGGAGAAAAATAAAATTGTAAAAATGTGCAAAATTACGCAAGTGCTCTTTGTGTAAAAATTGTTGCTCATGCTGTATCTAAATTCGGTGACGTCATCACTTTAGTTTCTGAACATTGACACGTCACTTGCTTTAACGGGCTGCTTTGACTTATTGTCATCATTGACTGTTGCTTAAAATATGGATAGAAATTGAATAATTTTTGAACAATCACAGCTAAAATCATGATTGTTTATTTGTGATGTTTTCAGTTGTCTGTAGAATGTTGAATCAGTTTCTATAATTTTCAATTTACAGACATAAATTATATGCAAATGCACATTTAGATGTTTGTTAATATCAAAAATTCATGTTAAAGAATTACATTAATTAATTAATAAACATCTAGATATAGTTGAAATGCCTGACTTCGACTGTGAATTTCTTTTTCATATAGATGCGTTGCTTGAATTTTTTCCTTAATCACAACAAAATTTATTCGAAGTTATTCATTCTCCCTCATTCAAATAGATGTATTTGAACCATTTATTATCTATAAGTATGTTTAACTGCGTGTGCTTAACATTTTTTTTATAGTACAAATGCCGAGTTGATTATTTTACTTTTGAATAACAACAACATCAACAACATAGTTAATTAATTTATCAAGCAGTATTTTGAGCTTTTGTTTACATTCTTTTTCAGTTTACATAATTAACAATAAATATACTAATAAGTGAAATGTGGCAAGTTGCCATTTTATTTTTCCATCTAACATTCATTTCGTGTAAAAAGTGCTGTTTTATACAAAAAATGGTCATTACGATTGATTTGACAGCTAGTCTTTTGAAAATTTGACAATGCATATTGTTTCCATTTGAAATTCTTTTAGTTTTTTCATTTTAGCATTCAAATGGATATTGTTACGTATGCAGAAAAAAAACTTAAAGGAGTGTTGTGGCAAATGATCAAAAATAAACGAAAAAGTAAGTTGAGATTTTGTTCAAACTTATGTCAATGATGTTTATTATTTAACTTTTATACATGAGGGTTTTGTTTTTCATAATAACAAAGTATACATATGTACATTTATTATGTTTGCTCAAGGATGTGTGTTACAAAATCAAATATATTTTTTTCTGATATTTTGGCCTCAATATGTTCGGGCAATTTTTCCCGCTAACTTTCTGTAAACAATACAGTTCAATATTATCCAATAAAAACACAGCTACCTGTAGAATTGGCCAATGAAATGTGTGCAATTATTTCTGGACAGTTCTGACAAATCAGGTAAAAGAAAATTAGGTTGAAGCATGTATGCCCAACCACGCTGAGGACCAGCGCTCATTTCCATCATTTTTTTTCTATTGAACTGTCTCAGTCAGTTTGATTGATCTTGGCTTTTGTCTTGCTGCTTTCCATCCAGTGTTTGTTGTCAACATTACTGAAGATGCTTATCAAACATCAATTGAGAACTCATCCTTTCCAAAGTATGTATACCTCTTGTTTTTTTTTACCTGAGTTATTTCTGCATAAGACTATATTAAGTATAAGTATAAATTCAGCAACATAAAATAATATTGAGTATTTTGATTGTTTATTATATTATAATTCATAGTTACCATAATATTGTCAACCCAAAAATTATTCACTTAGGTGGGAAAAAATTTTTTTAATTTTACAATTGTTGTTTTAAAATACTAAGGATGTTAAAAAAGATCAATACAACAATCATAATGATCTATTGCATAAGATTGATGCAACTTTAATGTCTTCTAAAATGTGATATTTAAAGAATAAGATACAAGATAAATTTTTAAGTATTTTTATGTTCATAATTGAGCTGCCATGCAAATAGTAGAGTAGTATAATGGACATTTAACTTCACTTTTTTTATTTAAAATCTTCCAAATAGAATCATATTCTTTGAAAAATAGTCATTCTATGAAAAAAACAACAAAATATTCTATCAGTTAGCTTTATTTTTTCAGGTGAGAAAAGTTATGTTAGATCTAAATTTTACATATTAGTGCACTGTAGATATTAGGATTGAGACTTCGACCAGTTGTCTAGTCTTGGAAAGTAGATAAATTCAGAAATCGAGATTTTTCTAAAATTTAGTTTAATATTGTTTATTGTTTATATTTTTTGTGTGGAGGTTATGCTTTTCATAATTACAAAGTATACATATGGCCATTTATTATGTTTGCTCAAGCATGTGTGTTACAAAATCAAATATATTTTTTTCTGATATTTTGGCCTCAATATGTTCGGGCAATTTTTCCCGCTAACTTTCTGTAAACAATACAGTTCAATATTATCCAATAAAAACACAGCTACCTGTAGAATTGGCCAATGAAATGTGTGCAATTATTTCTGAACAGTTCTGACAAATCAAATAAAAGAAAATTAGGTTGAAGCATGTATGCCCAACCACGCTGGGGACCAGCGTTCATTTCCATCATTTTTTTTCTATTGAACTGTCTCAGTCAGTTTGATTGATCTTGGCTTTTGTCTTGCTGCTTTCCATCCAGTGTTTGTTGTCAACATTACTGAAGATGCTTATCAAACATCAATTGAGAACTCATCCTTTCCAAAGTATGTATACCTGTTGTTTTTTTTTACCTGAGTTATTTCTGCATAAGACTATATTAAGTATAAGTATAAATTCAGCAACATAAAATAATATTGAGTATTTTGATTGTTTATTATATTATAATTCATAGTTACCATAATATTGTCAACCCAAAAATTATTCACTTAGGTGGGAAAAAATTTTTTAATTTTACAATTGTTGTTTTAAAATACTAAGGATGTTAAAATAGATCAATACAACAATCATAATGATCTATTGCATAAGATTGATGCAACTTTAATGTCTTCTAAAATGTAATATTTAAAGAATAAGATACAAGATAAATTTTTAAGTATTTTTATGTTCATAATTGAGCTGCCATGCAAATAGTAGAGTAGTATAATGGACATTTAACTTCACTTTTTTTATTTAAAATCTTCCAAATAGAATCATATTCTTTGAAAAATAGTCATTCTATGAAAAAAACAACAAAATATCCTATCAGTTAGCTTTATTTTTTCAGGTGAGAAAAGTTATGTTAAATCTAAATCTTAGATATTAGGATTGATTGTTCGAGCAGTTGTTTAATCTTGAAAAGTGTATGAATCAGCAAATATAGTTGTTGTTTAGATGACCTGGCTGATAGTTTTGTAGTCTGTTCTTTCTGTTGTATGATCAGGTCAAGAACTAGCGTCATTACTTGATGCTGTAATCAGCTACTAATCTTTCTATAACTGCGCAGCGGGGGTGTAAACTGGGTCGAAAGCTACCACGCTAAATCTATTTGAAAATTTTCACCTGTAAAAATTGCTGTTGAAGGTTGCTATTTTTGAACTGAGTGACCTTGTAAAGTTGCTTTGGAAAAGGACAAGATATAATGTAATGCTTAGGTTATGTAATCTAAGCCAATTTATGTCATTTGAGCATTGAATGGCGCTAAGAAGCCATATAACTTTTGTTGATTGACTTAAGTGTTTGCTAACTAGTGCATCAGCTATTGTAATCTAACAGTTTTCTAACAATTATTGTTACTCCAGTCAAATGAATTCTTAAAATACATAATGTATAATTAAAACTTAACGCATAATAATATGTATAAACAGTATATTATGTATAAACTGCATTAATGATTGATTGTTTTTAGAATTATGCAAATGCCCTGAAAACGTTGAATACTGTGCTTATAATGAGAGCCCTCTAGGAATACCTAATCAAGTGGATATTATTGAAAAATTCCGGAAAATATCGCCAGATGAGCTGCTTTTAAGTTCCACTCCGTATTCAGATGTCACTGGCACAATGCACGCCGAGGGTGAAAGAATTAAGCGTCCAGTGAACAACTTCATGTTATGGGCTCATCAACGTCGTTTGGAATATCAAAGCCAAGGAAACCAAAACAATGCAGAGCTTAGCAAACGGCTTGGGAAAGAATGGCAACAACTAGACTACCGTACAAAGCAGTGTTATGCAGAACTTGCTGAGCAGTTACGTTTGATGCATATTCGCGAATATCCAAATTATAAGTATTGTCCTCAAAGGAAGCCCAAAGATAAGCAATTATCAAAAAAGCAAATGCAAATGCAAAAACAGATGCATTCTCACAATATGCCATCGACGTCTACTGCTGGCAACGTGTCCCTGATACCGGCAACTGATAATCTGAGTGCGCCTGGAACTTACAGTACAGCATCTCTCGCAATGACGGAATCAGAACAAGCTGAGTACAGTTTGTTATCTGCGGCTTCCACGTACAATAATGCATCAAAAGAAATCAGTAACAATGTACCCTGCACAATGAACTTAGCAAACAGCGGAACATCTATGTCTTCTCATGGTCGCGCCGCATTGAATACTGCAGCAAAAGATGTGACGCCAAGTGAAGCTGAAATCATAAAGAGAATCGAAGCTTATCTTAAAGATACATCTTCAATCCAGTATGGACCATCAAATGTTGGGGCTGAAATGTTTGGTGAACAGCCACAAACACAACAAAATGCTGCAATAAAGCAGGCGCTGTTAACTACATCAGCTCCAGCAAATGGAATCAGCGTACATCAATTCCAGCGAATGGATTATCAAAATCATGGAAAGACATCGTCTGTTTATGGTCAGCATCCAACTCAAAATCAGAAAATCAGGAAACGTTTAGGAATGCCACAGATTCGTGTGGCATTGCCAAAACAAAATTTCCAGCAAGTTCTGCGTCAAGAGCATCCAGAATTGCCGGATGATTTAACATCACTAGATGTTCAGCCTTTATTAAATGATCCTGATTTTGATCGTATTATAAATCATATAATTGAATTGGAAAATATCGAAAATAATAGAAAAAAACGGAGAATATCGAATGGCTTTGAGTTCTTTGGAGAACCTGCCTTATCTGTGCCTGTTGCTCAACAACCAATATTTGTTGAGCAGCAGCCAGTGCCGGCACATGAAACTACTTGCTATGCAGCTCCGGAGCAAGAGCTACCCGTGTGGCTACCACCTACATTTTTGGATGTACTGAGTTCTAATCGTTTACATGCAACTGTTGAGTCTCTGACAGCAGAGACAGAGCAAATGGTATGTTCACAAAAGGCAATCTTTTGATACAAAAGTAATGATTTTTTTATTTAGATTAGAATAACTGAATCTCCCGTGTCAGCTGATTCTGGACTATGTGTTGAGGAGAAGGCTGATGGTGCAACAAAACTTCTTCACGAAATGTTGCACAAAAGCATGTACCAGTCATCAACCACTGGTGTTCAACAACTTGCAGCTAATTCTAATCAGAGAAACTGAAAATTGGGACAGTGTATTTGCCATTGTATAAAATTATAATTTTAATCCAACTGTTATTATTTTTAGCTGTAGTAAGACTTTTACACCTGGCGTTTATTTACAGTTTATTTACACCTGGCGAAACCCTTGCTGGAATCTCTTCATTTAACTTCATTTATTTATTGATGAAAGTTTTTCATTGGCAAGCACACACTGTAGACTTTATTATTCGTAGATAATTTTGCATTTTTGACTGCATGCTGTATGAATTTTTATATTTACTCTCTATATACATTATTATATAATCAATCAATAGAACAACTTATTGGTAGTTATTACTAATAAGTAGTACGTATTTCATATAGTATTGTATTGTATTGTATTATATCAGAACTTTTTATTACTTGCATGAATTGACTAGTTGTGATCATATAATCAAGTAAAATGGATGCATTATATTTTTGTTTTGGCAATGCAAAGCTGGACAAAAGACGTAAAAAGGGTGGAAACTCACAATTTTAAAATATAAATGTAATTTTTTAAGTAAATATTTAATAAATCAAGAAAAATAATATAAATGTCCTTGTTAAAATTGCACTGATGGAATATAACCAATATAGATTAACAAAATTTTATAAAAGAGTTAAAATAATACGTTGAATTAATATTTCATGTTTTACCTTTCCACATTGACATATTCAATGTTTGTTTCATAAAATAAACAAAATTTAATAAATTATTTTTTATTTTTATTAACCTATTACTATTAAAAACTTTTTGACAATGAACAGTGCAATGTCATGGACATGCACAATGAACAGTCAATTGCTGGATTTCATTATGTTTATATCACTAGATCAACTTTTTTACAAAATTTATTTTTAATAAAGTATTATTTCAAAAGCTAAAATTGATTTCAAAAGACAAATATTATTACTGCAGCTTTTTCATATAAATTAAGTGTTTAAATTACAACTACTTTTGCAAAAAATGTGTAGAAAAATTTTTGTACTTTTTATCCAATAAAATGTTGAACCGCTTGAAGGAATGTTGCCAATTAGCACCAGACAACAATTGTTCCGTTATAATAGCTGCAAAGTAAACTGTAATCGAGCAAATTCTGCGAGAACTCAGAACAGTAAGTGACTTGCAATATTGCACTGCAGATATCATATAATTATTTACAGAGCTGCCTTTTGTTGCATTTGTGAGCAAATTACGTTGATTAATCATATATGCTAACCTAGTTTTAATAGCATTAGCACAATTTTCGTTTCCTAAACAGCTGCTTCAGTATAAAGACCAAGAATTCAACTCACCAGTACTGTTAACCCTGTTTAAGAATGATTGCACCATAGGTCAACAGCATAACCGCCACGTGACCAGAAATCCACCCGTGCAGATTAGAAGAACAGATAAGTGACTCGTTTTGCAGAATAAACGGAAACGCGGTGAACCATAAATAATGCCAATCAGATTAGCTAATAAAGAAAGTGTATAATTACTCCTCTGGCTGTGTATTTACAGGATCAAAATAGGTTAATTAACAGTAGAAATATTAACGAGAACAATTTCTGTACAATGAATTATGCTGTATTTTGTAATTCTATGCCAACATGAAAAAAATATCTTTTAAAACACATTTATTGAGATGTTTTAATTAGTTTTTTGTAAAATTTTTCAAAATTTTACAATAAAAAAATGAATTTTACATATTTTAAGTATAAAAGTTAAAAGTATACAATAAATACAAAAGTAAGCATAAAATAAGTTACTGTATTACTTTTAAATATAAAATAAGTTATTGTTACATTATTTTTTAAATAAATTAAATTCTGCTAAAATATTTTTAAAAAATACGCATAAATAATTGTAAAAACGATAAGAAACAAATCAAACCAAATCACAATAAATAATGCTACATTATCTTTTATTTGTTTGCCATGTGTTGTATTTATTTTTGAAATAAAAGTAATTCTAATATTAATTGTAATATTTTAGTTCACATTATGATATAAATTAAAGCATTTTTTGTCATAGAATATTTTTATTTAAAATTAAGTCATAAATATGACAGACTTTAAACTTCATTTGGAAATTTTAGTACATCAGAAAAGTAGATTAACAAATTAGTGGCTTTTTTATATTTCAGATATTTAAATTATTTTATATTTGCAAAAATAGGCTGAGAAAGTAAAATATATACAAAATTATATGATAAAAGACTTTTGTTGCAAATGCACAAAATCACCAACACGGTCTGCTCTACTTCATTGATAATCATGATTTGCATAATCTTTTGAATGCATTACGCAAGCAAGATAATGCAAGAAAATTTTCATTTAATGTGACAACATAAGACAATTCAATGTGTATTAAAATTAATTTAAATTAGTTTTAAGTTCAAAATTTTGCACAAAAATTGTAACTAATATTAACAAAAAATATGTTCTCACAATACAGCAAATGATTGCACTTGCAGTTGTGGAGCGATCAATTGCAAAGTCGTTGACATTGCTTAGCAACATTGTTTGAGTACTGAACTGAAAATATTTTCACGCGAAAGCTGTTGTTGGTTGAGATAAGGGTTCTATTCAATCACTCATGCTAAGCTTACCTGGAAAATGAATAGAAAGCCGTCATAATCATCGATTGGTTTCACATTCTCTTTTTTATTTACTTCCTGTCAAGCTAGCTCAATATCACCAATTTTCACGGTCGATTAGTGAGTGAAAATCAATGCTTCACATATGCAATCGTTCGAGCAATAAAAACCTTTACTGAGCACTTTTTTACGAGACATATTAGCCATTTAGCAAACATGTGACACATTTTGTTTCAGCGTCCAAGCTATTAAACTTTGTAAAACATAACGCTGAACTAAGAAATTACAATCAATCATTTACAGGAATAGGTGTTCAAAATTGATTTCAAAGTTAGCATTGTGACTTGATCTCTGGCTCAGTGAAATTTTGATCACACAGAGAACATGGTGATTATTTGTGCTGCATTAATCCGGAAATATTAAGTGGTTTGCAGGCGTCAAATTAAAATCAAATTTTAAGCGTCTAGTTCAGTATTATTAGCGCAGAGCATTGTTAAGGAAAAGTTTGATGACGCGGAATTAGTCTGCATTAACAAGAAGCACTGACAAGAAGTAAGAGAATTAAGAAGCATTCACATTGCTACCAATCTTCGGCTGAGCCATTTCCTGGATATTTGAATACAACAGAATGGATACGTGGCCAGCAGCAAGTCACAGCAACGAATCTTCTTTTACATCACTAACGAGATGCAGTGGGGCAGCTAGAAATAGCGAAATTAATGGAATTGATAATTCAGAAGTTGCAAACTGCAAAACTGCTAAAAATTCAATGCTGTACAGTGTAAGTAAAACTTTCAAAAACTTCTTGACAATGAACAGTGCAATGTCGATTGCTGGATTTTATTATGCTTATATCACTAGATCAATTTTTTACAAAATTTATTTTTAATAAATTATTATTTCAAAAGCTAAAATTGATTTCAAAAGAAAAATATTATTACAGATGTTGTAACTTCAAAAAGTATTGATTATTAGAATTCTGATTTGACCCAAAAGTTTTCAGATAATTGTGCTTGTATGTCAAAATAATTTTTATCACAATGATATCTAAAATCGATGAAAAGCTAAAATTAAATTATTTTTCAAAGAAAATTTCATCAAAAGTTTACTAATTTACTTTTATTTGTTAATTTTAGCAATATAACTAATATTTTTATTTGCTAATTATCTGTTCCTTTGAAACAAATGCTTGATTTATGAACAATTATATTTGTGTTACATTTTGATCTTTTATCTGTGATCTGATATTTTGATCTTTAATCAATTTTGACCTGTTTTCTGGCATTCAATAGTCTATTCATTTATCTGTAAAATTAAACTGATTTAATTCACAAATAATTATGAGATTGAAAAGAGCAACAGTATTTATGTATGTAAATTTTATCAAAAAATATAAATATGAATTATAAATTTTGAAATTTTACAGAGGTTTTGTTATCTTGTTTATGTTACCTTTAGATTCTTTTAAAGCAAAATCCAAGTAAGGAAAACAGGAGTATGATATTGATTTATTTTGCATCAGATACACGTAAGGATTGAAATGGAAATTAAATATAAGTTGATTACTATTAAATGCCTTGTATAAATGCAATATAACATATTTTATATGGTTTTAGAAGGCGCGCATTGTTCTTCCACATATTGTTTTGGTCATAAGCACATGTTTATACATTGTAATTGGTGCAGTTGTTTTTGTCAAACTTGAACAATCGTTTGAATTAGAGCACAAGCTTGCTGCTTCAAGACGCTTAAACGCTGTTCAAAACAACATACTGGAGCAGCTATGGAATTCAACGATCAACAAAAACTTGTCAGATCTGGAGTTTAATAACATTAGTCAAAGTGAAATAGAAAAAATGGTAAAATCTACTTTTTATGCTTTCAAAGAAGGAATTAGAGCTAAAGACATGGATAGAAACTATTCTTCGTTGTCTTGGACTCTTCGTTCTGCTCTTCTTTTTTCTACTACATTAATAACTACTGTCGGTTAGTTTTCATTGCAGTATTTTTTAATTTGTACAAGTATAATTTGATTAAGTATGACCAACGTGAATTGCTACGCAAATTGTATGGTGTTTTGAAACATTTTTACTGTAGTTTAAAATTAAAAAAAGAAATATTAAAAACACTTCAATTAAATAACTGTTATTAATTCTGATTCCTGGTAGAAAGCTAATTTTTACAAAACCTTTTAATATGTTTTACCAATTAAGTTAACCAAAATGCTAATATTGAAATATATATTAATATTAATATTTTTTCATAAAAAGCATTCAGAAAGTTTTATAAATGTGTGCTCGAAATACATAATTAGTATCTGCATGCAATTTTTTGAGCATAGTCAATCGTTTACTACAAGCATAAATAAATAAATAATATATAGAGTATAAATAAATATGCGCATATGATATTTTACACATATATGCATGCCACGTTTTTTCTGATTCACTAAATTTTTTTCACTTTAATTATAGGATATGGTAACTTAGCTCCAACAACTTTTTGGGGTCGCTTGTTTTGCATTTTTTACGCATGCATCGGTATACCTCTATCATTAGTTACGGTCGGTAACTTTAGCAAATTTTTTGTCGATTTGCTTTCGTCCATTTATTTGTCATTATCTGTATGGATAAAATCATTCTGGAAATGTTGGCAACAAAAGTATTTACCACATCGCTGCTCATTTGAATGCAAGCAGCCATCGACAATTTTACAAAATGCGGACAACCATTTTCAATCAGGTGAATGTACTGATGCATCATTTTCAAAAAACATCAGAGATGAACTGGATGTTGAAAGTGAGACATCAGCAAAAGCGCCACCACTATTTCTTATTTTTATACTGCTTTTATTTGTGGGAATATGTGCAACATTTTTTCATCAGTTTCACTTTTGGCACTACTGGGATTCATTCTATTACTGTGCAGTAACTGCATTGACGATAGGATTCGGTGACTTGGTTCCAAATGCGGACGATCAATCTTTAATATTTACTTTACTATTTATTTTTTTTGGATTGATCATATCAACAATGTGCATTGACAGCATGGGCACACATTATATTCAAAAGATACATTATTTTGGTCGAAATATATATAATTTAAGCAATGTACTCGGTGGAAAAGCAGATTCTTTCAAAGAATGGATCCGTCAAATGCATGGTTTGAAAGATAAATATGGATTAACAGAAGAAATGATTCAGCAAATTATTGCTAAATCTGACTTAAATACTTTAACTGATTCAGCTCGATATCAACACTCTTTTGTTCCAGATGGACATTCTTATATGCACTACATTGATCAATAATATCTCAACCATTTTCTGAGAATTATCATTAGCTGTCTTTCAATTTAAAATTTAAAAAGTGAACATAAATTACAAATATAAATAATACACATTTTAATATATTAGTATACTTTAAATAATAATTGCAAAAACAAAAATATGATTTTTACAAAATGTTTTAATGTTACACTTACTTCATTCAGATGCAAAAATTTCAGAATATAAAGAGAAGTATTTCACATACATAACGTAGAATAGAAGATTCAACTTTTACAATAAGTGGTTGTTGCTTAAACATGTTCAATTAAAGAATCAGTGTATTCACATCTCGTTTACAAAGTCTAAACTATTTTCATCAAAAATTGTCCTGTTGCCTGAGAAATCGCAAATGCTAAATTAAAACATGACTAACCACAAATTGCAAACTTTTGAAAGAAAATTTCTATTTTACAAAGCAGTCGTTATTTTGTAATATTTTTTCATAAAGCGCGTTCAGATTGTCTTGACCAAAAACGCGTTCACTGTTCCGGAGCTCAGCTGATGATGGTTGTTCCTTTTCATCAACTGTCAAAAAGTACAAATTGAGACCAGCTGATGTCAGCTGAACAGCTTTGTTGAGCAAATGTTTTCTGTGGACAGCATCAGTAATCAATACAGCAGGAGGTGTCTTTCCACTTTCCTGGTTATTACCTTCATTTTTAAACATATCAAAATGGCAGTCTAATAAATAAGAATTGATACGTTGGCCAACATTTTCAATCTTTTCAGGATATGGATGTTGCACTATTGTAATCTGAACTTTAGGGTTTTGGTGGAGAAATTTGAAAATCAATTGCATCGCTACTTCTCTTCTTGAATCTACTGAACCCTGCTTTTTTGAAGAATCAATCAAAATGAGAAAATTTGGTGGATTTCCTAAAATAATATTACTCTAAGCACTGAGATATTTTTTTTTAGTACGCACTACTAAATTTACTTTCACATTTTGACAACGACTGTTCTAAATTTTGCTGCACCAATGAAAAAGCAGGCTCATATGGCGACTGATGAACAGCTAACGATACAGCTTTTGATGGATTGTTATCATGCTTTTGCTCTTCTGATGAAGCTGATTCAGAAGACTCAGAAGAGGATTCTGAAGAACTTTCTGATGCCGCGTTTCGTTCACAATTCAAATTGGATTTCATTATTCCTTTTTTTACTTTGTGAAGTTGCTTATGAGTGTAAGTCATATTTGCGCTGCCAGAAATAATTAACAGCTCTGGTCTAGAATAAAGTTGAGAAATAATTCAAATAAACATAAAAAAATTAATTAATTCATATTACATGGTAAATCATTTTGTTTCTAAAGCATTACAAAAGATGTCTGAGAAAAATAACCTTTTAACCTTCATAACAGTTAAAGACATTCAAATTACATGAAAAGATCAAATGAAGGTAATTAATAAATTTCAGCTTTTGTTTCTCGAACATCCCATGTAATAATATATAATTAGAATTGATAAAAATAATTATATAACATTTCATCGACACAAAGTGTAAAATGAAGCACTTTTTATGGTTGTCATGCTGGAAAACTTACAAAACAAATCTAATTTTGCGAAGCTTAATAAAGGTCATATTTTTAAGAAAAATGTAGTAGCTTAAAAGCTGAAAATAACAAAGCACCTACAATGTAGGTGACTAAGTTCAACTTTTTAAGTTACTAACAAATTATATTATAAAAACTGGAAATGCATTGCTGAACATATATGTATGTCATATTGCTAAACTCTTATGGTTTAAAATTCATTATCGTGGTAAAGAATGTAGATTATCAATAAACTTGACCTGATAACACAGAAATTGCAACAATAACAAATTGAAAGCTACTCCGTATAAATATTATTCTGAAAAATCATTTGGTGCAATACCTTTTGATTATGCTTTTCTATAAATACATTTCATATGCTTTAAGACTTTTTACACTGCATAACAAATTTCCACTAAGAAACTAGTTTACAAAAATTATTTTGACGTGCAATTTTCAATTAGTCTTATCTTTAATTAATTGTTGCATTAAAATAAATATTTTTTTTTTATAAATTACTTGTTCACAGGAGTAGTAAAACCAATAGAAACCACGTGAGTTTTGGGTAAAGCGCGCAAACGCGCGGCAGATTCAGCAACATCGTCATAACTGATGCCATCAGAAAGTACAAATATGATCAAAGGAATGCCAGGGCGTCGATTTTTAACAACACCTTCGGCAAATTGCAGTGCATTACCTAGGAAAGTAGTCCCAGCAAAGAAGGGCAATTCTAAATGAAAAAATGAAAATGATGCATATCATTAAATTTATATTGTTTAATATTTTCTTGCCATCCACAGCTTTTAAAAGTTTGTTTTTATCAGTGTATTCATCAAAATTCCACTGCAACTTTTGCATATCTTCACTACTGAATTCGATCAGCGCAACACGATGCGCCGTGGGTCGTATCGTCAACGCGCTAACAGCTTCTCTGATAAAGGCTTTTTCTAAATTTATGTCATCACTCACGCTCCCTGAAGCGTCAAGAACAAACAGAATATCAGCAGCACAATCTAAAAATTTTCATATTAGATAATTGCTTATCTTCTGCTAGTAAAATTGTACCTTCGTGTTTATCAGTAACTGCTTCAGTTTCACACTTGTCATGTACTAAAGCAGCGAAATAATCTTCGACTTCAGAAATATTCTGCCGAGTAAAAATAGTTCCTTGGGCACCGGCGTATTCATGTAGCTCAGGTATGTACAAATCTTCTGCTATAGCTATTACAATAACTTTTGCACCTGTGTCATGCAAGCTATCGGCTACTTTGACTAAGTCAGTCCATTTGTTAAACGAATGACCATCAGTTACTAAAACGAAAACTTTGTCCACTCCTTGTCTACCATATCGAATCTGTTCAATGCCAATTTTTACTGCATCTGCTGTCAAAGTATATGCTCCAATATGTTTCAAGCTTTGAAATTTTGCAATCACTTGATCATATGACTGAGGTGATTGAAGCGGAAGCAGTGTACTTACATGGCGACTGTATTCAATTAAACCCACTAAGCCTGCATTCGGTCTGAATGACATCCTTTTCACCATACCGATGACAACTTCTTTTTGGTGTTCAAATGTTCTTTTTATGCTCTGAGAACTGTCAAACACAAAGACAACATCTACTGGGTGAGGCTTACAGTTTACATCTATAAAATGTACTATTATGAGTAAATTTTAAAATTAATATAAAGATTGTTTTAAATCAATGTTTATTTTATTTTATTAAGTTATAAAGCTACAATTATTTTACTTTACTAATGTTTTTTGTGTTGGAAATGTGAAATGCATCTGCGTTACAAAGCCAAACATGTGGCAAAAGCAGTTACATTTTTTAAAGCAAATCAGCATTGCTTATTGTGAAACAGCCCGTCTAAACAAAATTGTTTCAACAATTATTAAAAAAAACTGTAATATTTTTGATAATTGATTTTTGATAATTATATATAATTATCCAATGAGATTTTGCAAATAGAAGTTCTGCATTGCAGCTGGCGTTGTAACCTATGCTCAAGTGTGCAATCCTATTTTGATTAAACATTGCTTTGCTTTAAAATGTATAATAAGGGAGTGCTTAAAAGAAAACCAGCATTTGATTTTAAGTTCTTAATTTGAATCATTAAGCAATTTCATAATTAAGAAAGTTTTGCGTTTGTTAAGTAAGCAAAAATAAATGAAATTTATGAAATATAAATCTAGATTGCATGATTAAAATTGACGGAATAATTACAACGCAAATTTTCAACGAAAACTGTGAGAAGATCTGTTTCTTGTCTCTGATCATAATTGTAAATCAATTTTTATCGTAAAAGTAATGAGAAGATCATGTTTTTATGCAGATTCATTATTTTGCTGTCAAAGCAGTTTTATCTGTAAAAAAGTAAAACTAATTTGCTTGCAGTTTTATAATCTACAAAACACTGATTTAAAATTTTTGAAAAACGTTTAAAGTTAAAGATGCTTTCCAGAGTAAAGTATTTTCATTATATATGTAATTGTTTGAGTTCAAAATATATACAGTCTTGCTAAAATACTTGCCATTTTAAGAACTTAAATAAGCATGATTCCATATTAGTATTATGGAAGAGACACTTTTAAATTATTTAAACAAAATTCCTACTCTAAAAAGGCAACCTTTGTTAAAATAATAATGTTAAATTTTTTCTTTAATCTTTTATATATTCTCATATGTACAATCATACAAGTTATTACAGAAGTAAATAGCTGCATAAATTTTACGCTCAGTGCTGATCAAAAATTATGACGGTTGGACGGTTCTTAGCGAAAATTATTTATTCATGTATGCATTTTACAGGAAAAGTTTTGCTTGAATGAAAAATTATGTTTGTCGGTTTCTTATGAATGACATTTACATGGCAGAATTTTAATAAACTGACAAATGCGTGATATGTGATACGTCACGAGTGCTGCACTTACCGTGTTGGTAATATTCTTTCTGGGCTACGATAGGTAAAACCAGAACGAACTAAAATAGAACAAAATTCAGTGCATTTAAAATTTTTCAATTACGTAATAGAAATAGCTTAGAAGTATTTAATAGAAGTAGATAGCTTAGAACTGCTATCTACATTATAATAATATTGAGTAAAAATTTGAAATGACAAAAAAATGTCACAACATTCAATGATGATCAAATAAATGTTTTATCATTTTTCATCATTTACTAATATGACGCAAAATTTAAAGTTAAATAGTTCTTTCACTTTATTGGAGAGCTAATTTTTGGAAAGTCATTATTTAACTCTTTCATTCTTTAACTCATTTTAAATAATTTACATGAATCTTGCAAGTTAGTAATGTATTTCACTTAATGTTCCTAAAAATGAAGAAAGTAAGATGAAACAACACAATAAATATCCATAAAATTGAACAAAGTTCATTATCATATTTTGCAAGCATTGCGCATGTGTTTTGATTTTTTAAAATAATTCTTTAAGAATTTTTTTCTAGAAAACAGATCAAAATCGGTAAAATAATGTTAGTACATTGATTGCTCAACGTTGTCAACATTCAAAGTAAACATTACGTAATTTTGATTCTTTCATGTAGATTCCGTGAATATACTTGTTTGAAGTTTGCTAACTCATTTTATGTCAATAATACGCAACGTGCAGTGGAAGCAGGTTAATAAATTATAAGAAAATTAAAAAAATACACATGAAATAAATATTGTATAATTTAATTTCACAGGATGGAAAATGAATTACAATAAATACTGCTTTAATAACATTGTTAAAGATTGCGCTCATTGCGAACATTGTATTATACTAAAATGAAAGCGATGGTTTATGCTTTGCGTTTTAAAGTATAAATTATTAATAATTAAAATAAAAATTGAAGAACAGAATAGGTATGAAATGTTAAACTATTTCTGTCATGTATCTTTGACAATCCATGATCAAACATGAAAGTTTAGGAATCAGAAACCATAATGAAGAAATTTAATATGAAAAATAGAATGACCAACTTACAAGTAAAAAAACAATTATATGGAATGCCATAATATTAGAGTAGAAAGAACGATTGGTGATATATAGCATAAAGCATTAAACTGAAAATGATGAACTCGATTATTCGTCACAGAGAAGTTTAAATGCTACTTTTATATCAAGCAATATACAGTGTGAAGAAGGTAAATGAAAAATACATTGCTATATGCGTTATATAACATGAGGTTATACAAGTAGGACAATCCAAACGTTGCAAGAGTTTCTGATCAATGATCGGCTGCTATAATCAATCATAAAAGCTGAAGGGCGTGTTGACAGTGATGCGCTTGAATGTGAATTTTCATTTTTCAGTAGTGAAACCGATTTTTGGCTCTGTGTAACTTCACTGAAGGCAAACAACATCGAAAGCGTACACTTGTCTACACAATAGACCGGTTCCCTCTTCTGCAATAGCTTGCTAGCAAACCATGACCAAGCAGTATACTGTGTGCATCATGCTATCTGATAGATAATTAACAAATGTTGGTCGTCTATTGCCATGTTAAAGTTTTGACCTCTTTTTCATTTTTATCTATCATTTAAACAACCGCTTTTATTTACTATTTCTTTGTTTATTGCTTAATTACATTTATTATTATTTCTTTTTTTATATTTATGTATGCCAATGAGAAAAGTAAAACTATTTTTTGAAGTCATAAAATATGCTTGGAATTGGGTGACTTAAAAACACTGGTTATTAAAAACATAAGTTTGTATATACAAGCATTTTGTATATAAAGCATTTTCAATACTTTATTTCTGTATGTAGAAAGTAAAGAAAAAAATTTTTTTTTTAAATAAATCAATAGATGCTACGCATGGACAGAATGATGCGCATGTAGAATTGAAATTAAAGGAAAGTGTTTGAAAATAGCTGAATTCATAAATGCTTTGTTGAATTGCTTAATCAATTCAAAGTATCTGCGTCAAATTTAAAAACAATGCTATATCACATTATAATTAATAAAATTATAAAGTTGTATGATCAAAGAGCATGCATATTTGCTACAGTTAGTTACAGTTAGAATGTGGCAATGCTTTTTACTGATAATTGATAAATTAAAAGAGATTACAAAAATGTAATATTAATCAAATGCTTAGAAATGTGCATTCATTTAAAACATTAAAGGAAGCTATATGTTGTTAAATGAACATCCAAGAGTTTAGTAATTATATTACTAACACAGTTATTAATAAATAAACATTTGCGAATCTGTATAATAATTTTTATTAAATATAAAAAAATAACGCTGACAGTAAACAAATAAAATAAATATTGCATGAATACACTAGATTATTGAACTGTAACAGGATTAGTAGCAATAGTGCTCATTCATTGCTGAACTGTTCACCAATATTATATTTAACGCATTTTATCATAATTCAGGTCTTACAAGTTTAGAAATTAATTTTCACAATAAAATGCGAATACAATATTCCATAGATAATATTTTGTCATTAGTAATGCTTTACATCAATTTCACAACTATTAAAATCAGCATAATTTTTCTGATTTTTGCTCTCAGTATAGATTCCTTCAAAATTCAACGTTAACGAACGATAAATCTTTATTTGACATTAAATTGAGTATCAAGAATAAAAATAAAATAATTTCAATTGTTTAATTCGTTCAATTTTTATACTACTGCATTCTTTATTTAAAGAATAATGCAAAAAATGACAATGCTTTGCAGTCAACAGAATTATAATAATACACATTGAGCGGATAAGTTGATACTACTACTATCAAGATAAATATTTGCTATTATTAGCATTTTTCAGACAAGTTTCCAAAGTGTTTCACATGGAAAAGAATAAGATTAATTGCAGCCGCAAGTATGATTTTGCTGAAGGCAACAGCAACTTAAAATTAATGCATTTACAAAGTAAAAGCAATTTTTTAAAATTAAAAGTCTGATCTGAAAAATAATTCACTTATTATTTGCCCATCAGGGCATTATGTGGAAGTATAATTAAGTATTAATCACCAAAGCTATAACAAGATCAAGATCTAACAACAAGCCTATATTCTAATATTTCCACGCACTTCAATAAGCATAATCTAAACCAAACAAATAAATGACATAAGCATAATGGAAATGAAAGAAGAAAATATAATGAAGCATTATGCACACTAATAAATAACTAAAAATACTGTTACGCATCATGCATATCAATCACAGTATTACAGATTTACAATCAACTGCATTTTATCAATTAAAGGATTCAAACTCAGGGAGCTTATTCTTGCGTTGTATGTGAAGTGAAAATGTGAATGTAAGGTGACCTTTCAGCAATTAAATTAAATTAATATATATACTTATATATAATTTATATAATTTATATTACATGTTATTTAATAATATATATATTTAGTTAAATTATAATTATATAATATATACTTCACTATTTATTATGCAAATATCTCACTAAACTAATTCCACAGCATGCTAAGAAAAAAAATAGCTGTACCATAACCAAATAACAAAAGTGCAAAACTTCAACTAACAACTTGCAAAAACCTAATACAAACAATACATAATAACAAAACATATTATAAAAAAGCTTAAAATGGTGAAACTTAATTCATGGAATCACCACGTTAAGATCACATCATTTTACGCTCGATTTCATTTATAATAAACATTATAAATAGATTGCTGGCAAAGTTCACAAGCATTTCCCAAATTATTCTATTTAACTACAGCTAACAAAAAAACAAGATTAACAAAGACTGAAAAAAAAACATATTTAAAAAATAAAAGAAAAACATAAAACATTCTGTAAAGCATTCAATAGGAGAAAATATAAGACAGAAAGCATTTATCAAAAAAAACACGAGAAAACATGGTACAAAAATGCAAAAATAATGATAAGTGATGTTAAAGCATATGAAAAATATAATAGTAATGATACATTGACTTAGGCATTAATTTACATACCAAAACATTAACATAATAACAATCAATACTAGTTATTAAAAAATCACATCCTCAAAAAACCAAAAAAAAGCAAACAAACAAAAACCGATAACAAAAATACAGAGAAAAAACACAAGTAGGCACCAGAAATAAAAAATATGAAACTCAACTAGACAAAATGTACAGTAGGAAGAAATGAGTGCATCCTGAATTGTTACAACTTGGTGTGCGCTCATTGCTACACGGCTATCTTCCATAGCAGAGTTCGCACGCAAAACTGCTAAAACGTAGAAAAAAAATCGCCAATTCTTCATAAATCATAATAAAATGATCCTTTAGAAGCTAAAAAGATATTTTTCTATCATTATTCTGCTATCAACCTAATCGGCTCAAAATCGCCGCTAAGATCGCTCAGCTATGGTTTATGGTGCTGAAAGATGTTCGTTTTTATTATTCACTTATTAATCATGCGAAGATGGCAAAAAATTTGCCAAAAAGCCTGAGCATGTATATGAAAAGTGCCCAGAGTGGCTTTCTTTGTTTACGCTTAAAATGCGTCTAGTTGGCATCACTGGCATTTTGCCAATGGTTTGATACGTCATCAACAGAACAACTCATCATCAGTGGCTTTTCATCTATGTACGACAACGCATTTGATGTACAACTAATGCAGCCATAATTTGAATAAACGTTCTGCTTGACATGTAAAGTCTTCATTGCAAAATAACCGGTTTTGTAGTCCAGCTCTAATAAGATAATCGTGTAAGAATGGTTATGCCAAGCGGGATTTAAGCTGAACAGGCCGCGCCAACTGGCATACTGACGGCGGAAATTACATTATAGAAGACTGTATTCAGATGAGAGAGTATTACTGACAAGAAAACAGGATTCATGGTGAATTCACTCTTCAAGCCAGACCATGTGCTTTATAAATTGCGACAGAGATAATAAGGTTGCTCTCACAGCCTGAGCTTGAATCAACCCCTCTGCTGGGTCGCTTTCAATTCACAACGCCATTACAGAAAAGTTGCCGAGAAGAAATTTGAGGATCTTCAAGGGGGCTTCGAACATCTCTATGTGATCATACACCGCATTCCTTAAACTACTAAGTGGAGGAGAACCCAACAAATAACCAAAAACGATGGCGATTCCACGCTGACTTGAAACAACAAGCTTGTAAAAAATTGCTAAGAAAAATCATTGCGAAATTTGTTTCTGAGTGCATCACTGGTCAATCAGCCATGGAGGGCTGAGGGATCATTTTTTCAGACATTGGTTGTGGCAACCAAGAGATGTTAGCATGCCTTCGAATCGCTGAAGGCAACAAGCCGCTTGCGTTTTATGAAGCTGAGAGCTTTGTTGTTTTGACAGAAGAAACACAACCAAAATGAAGCTTGGCAATTTGATTCATGAGACGAATCAAGTTGGCCAACTTCTTAATGCTGTCCGAGACGTGTATTTTGAATCAGAAGCTGCTGCTAAGCAACAAATCTTGATTTTGCTGAATGACAGAAGAGCAGTGTGTTCTGGATTCAATGGCAGAAAGTGGAAGCATTCCAAGGAGTTTGGTATATTATATGAAAAAGCGTACATTTCTGATACGTTTGAAAGCAGGAAATCAGTTGACCTACTTGTTGAAAATTGCAATTTAAGCTGCATTGCCATGCAGTTTTAAATGTTTGTTTTCTCTGTTGTGTTATTATCTATTTCAGTTGTATGCTTGCTTTTTATGTCTGTTACTAGCATTAATAGCTGTTAATCTGATTACCCTAGATCCCATCACAAATTTTTCTTGTTTGCTAATAAATTATACTCAAATATTGCACATGTATTTGTAACAGTGATTATTAATTATTTAAAATTCAAAAGAAAATAAATACAATGAAAATAAATTGTAATAAACGGGTAATGTTNCATCAAAAGTAGCTTCTTGAATTTGATAATTGTGGATATATAATTGTTGACATTTTAGAAACTGCATAAAGGAAAGTCATTAAAAAGAAAATAATTATTTCAGAAAAACGATTATGGAAAGAAAAATAGAATCATAAAATAATGTTAGTCATTTATTTAAATATAAAATAAAACTGTACAATATGTTATTTCATTTCCTTGTTTTCGTTACATTCCAGAAAACATTTTTTAAATAAAATTTTATTTTCATAATGAGATGCCGAAATATTGTTAATTAGCACTTCATATAAACTATATGGCATCTGATTAAACTTGCTTTTTACATTATATTTATGTATCCATACAACAAGAAAAATGAAACTCAAGTACACACAGTTACAGTAGCAGGAAGTTATTTCGATGCTTGTCGTCACAGATTAGTGTGCGCTTGTGGATACTCGAATAGTTTAGACCAAAAGCGTTTTCACTAATATTTGTTAGTATGCTAATTGGTGAAGCGCTGTCGTTTGGGAAGCATTACAAAGTGACCATTAACTTGTCTTGTGAGGCTTTGAAGATATTTTTCATCAGTATTCTGCTATTAATCTAATAGTCTCGAAGACGCCGATTTGTTCGCTCAGTTATGGTTTATGGTGCTGAAAGATGTTCATTTTTATTATTCACTTCTTAATCATGCGACGATGGCAAAAGGTTGGCCAAAGAACCTGATCATGCATTTCAAAAGTATTCGCAGTGGTTTTCTTTGTTTACGCTTGAAACGCGTCTAGTTGACATCACTGGCATTTTGCCAATGATTTGATACATCATCAACAGAACAACTCAATATCGGTGGCTTCTCATTTATGGAAGATAACGCAGTCGATGGACAAATAATGCAGCGAAAATTTGAATAAAACTTCCGTTTAACGTGAAAAATCTTCACTGCAAAAGAACCGGTTTTGTAGTCCAGCTCTAATAAGATAATCGTATAATAAAGGTTATGCCAAGCGGGATTGAAGCCGGACAGGCTGCGCAAACTGGCATAGTATAAGCGGAAATTACCTTATGGAAGACTGCAGTCAGATGAGAGAGCACTCCTGACCTGTAAACAGGATGCGAAGTGAATTGACTTTTCAAGCCAGTCCATGCGCTTTATAGATGCTTCTAAAAGTAATACGGTTGCTTATACAGCCTGAAAAAAAGCGCCGTAAAGAAGCAAAACCCTCTCCTGGGTCGTTTCAAATTCACAACGCCATTACAGGAAGCTGGCCAAAGGGAAATTTACAGGTCTTCAAAGAGGCATCCAAGAAGTCTATTTGATCATGCACCGCATTTCTTAAACTACTCAATGGAGAAGAACCTAACAAATAACGAGGAGCGATGGCGACTGTACGCTAACTGGGAACAAGAAGCTTGTAATAAATTACTAAGAAAAATGAGAAAGCGAAATTTCTTCCTTTGTGCATCACTGGTCAATCAGCCATGGAAGGCTGACAAATCGGTTATTCTGGCATTCGTTGTGCCATCCCAGAGAAAGGCATGTCTTGTACACATTGAAAGCAGCAAACTGCTTGTGTTTTATGAAGCTGAGAGCTTTGTTGTTTTCAGTAAAGAAACAAGGCCAAAAGAAGCTTGGCAATTTGATTCATTAGATGAATCAAGTTGGCCAACTTCTGAATGCTGTCCGAGACGTGTATTTTGAATCAGAAGCTGCTGAAAAGCACCAATCTTGATTTTGCTGAATGACAGAAGAGCAGTGCGTTCTGGATTCAATGGCAGAAAGTGGAAGCCTTCCAAGGAGTTTGGTATATTATATGAAAAAGCGTACATTTCTGATACGTTTGAAAGCAGGAAATCAATTGACCTACTTGTTGAAAATTGTCAATTTAAGCTGCATTGCCATGCAGTTTTAAATGTTTGTTTTCTTTGTTTTGTTATTATCTATTTCAGTTGTATGCTTGCTTTTTATGCCTGTTACTAGCATTAATAGTTGTTAATCTGATTACTCTGGATTCCATCACAACTTTTGTCGTTTGCTAATAAATTATACGGAAATGTTGTTCATGTGTTTGTTAGAGTGTTTATTAATTATTTAAAATTCAAAAGAAAATAAATACAATGAAAGCAGATTATAATAATAGTGTTATGTTTGTAAAGGGTCATTATTAATAATTTGATTTTTAAAATATTGGAAATTTTAAACTGAGAAATCTTGATCGAATATTTTGAGAATTGTATATTGAACGTCATAATCTTTTATAACAAGTGACATTTGCGCCCCTTTCAAGAAATTTTTTTCCACTTGACTGCTGCTGACGGAAGAGAAACTGCATGCGTAGAAGTTTGCAAGCAGCTGCTCTAATTCAAAAATTCGCAAAGCACAAATTTTATCTCGAAATTGTCATAAATCTAAAATTAAGGTCAGCTTTCTTTCAGCATTTAATGTCAGCGCTTTGCAAAAGCGTAAATTCAGTCATCTATAGTAGCTTCTTGATTTTAGTACTTGTGGAAATCTAATTGTTGACATTTTAGAAATTGCATAAGGGAACGCTATTAAGCGGAAACTAGTCATTTCAGAAAAACGATTATGAAAATAAAAATAGAATCATAAAATGAAGTTAGTCATTTCTTCAAATATAAAATAAAACTGTACAATACGTTATCTCATTTTCTTCTTTTCGCTACATTTTCGAAAACATTTTTTAAATAACATTTCATTTTCATAACGAGACGCCAAAATATTGTTAATTAGCATTTCATATAAACGATATGGCATCTGATTAAACTTGCTTTTCACATTATTCTTATTTATCAATACAACAAAAAACTGAAACTCAAGTACACAAGGTATACAGTAGGCGGAAGTTATTTCGATGCTTGTCGTCACAGATTAGTGTGCGGTTGTTGATACTCGAATAGTTGAGACCAAAACCGTTTTCACTAATATTTGCTAGTGTGCCAGTTGGTGAAGCGCTGTTGTTTCCCAATCATTACAAAATGATGATTACGTTGGCTTGTGAAGCTTAAAGATATTTTTCATTATTATTCTATTAAAGTAATGGACTCGAAGACTCCGATTTGTTCGCTCAGTCATAGTTTATGGTGCTGAAAGATGTTCGCTTTTATTATTCACTTATTAATCATGCGAAGATGGCCAAAAATTCGCCAAAAAGCCTGAGCATGTATATGAAAAGTGCCCAGAGTGGCTTTGTTTGTTTACGCTTAAAATGCGTCTAGTTGGCATCACTGGCATTTTGCCAATGGTTTGATACATCATCAACAGAACAGCTCATTATCGGTGCCTTGTCATCTATGGACGATAACGCATTTGATGAACAACTAATGCAGCCATAATTTGATTAAACGTTCCGCTACAAGTGAAAACCTTCACTGCAAAAGAACCTACGTCTTTGTCCAGTTGTACTAAGGTGATCATGAAAGAATGTTTATACCAAGCGGGATATAAGCTGAACACGCTGCGCCATCTAGCTTAGTGTAGGCGGAAATTACTTTATAGAAGACTGCAGCCGGATGACAGAGTATTGCTGGCCTGAATACACGAAGCACATTAGAATGACTCTCCATACCAGTCCATGCATTTTATAGATAATGATAAAGGTAATACGGTTGCTCTCACGGACTGAAGAAAAGTGCCGTATAATAGCCGAACCCTCTGCAGGGTCGCTTCAAATTCACAACGCCATTACAGGAAGCTTGCCAAGGAGAAACTTGAACATCTTCAAAGAGGCATTCAAGCTTGGGAATTTGATTCATGAGATGAATCAAGTTGGCCAACTACTGAATGTTGTTAGGGATGTGCATTTTGAATCAGAAGCTGCTGAAAAGCAACAAATCTTGATTTTGCTGAATGACAGAAGAGCAGTGTGTTCTGGATTCAATGGCAGAAAGTGGAAGCCTTCCAAGGAGTTTGGTATATTATATGAAAAAGCGTACATTCCTGATACGTTTGAAAGCAGGAAATCAGTTGACCTACTTGTTGAAAATTGCAATTTAAGCTGCATTGCCATGCAGTTTTAAATGTTTGTTTTCTCTGTTNTGTTATTATCTATTTCAGTTGTATGCTTGCTTTTTATGTCTGTTACTAGCATTAATAGCTGTTAATCTGATTACTCTGGATTCCATCACAACTTTTGTCGTTTGCTAATAAATTATACGGAAATGTTGTTCATGTGTTTGTTAGAGTGTTTATTAATTATTTAAAATTCAAAAGAAAATAAATACAATGAAAGCAGATTATAATAATAGTGTTATGTTTGTAAAGGGTCATTATTAATAATTTGATTTTTAAAATATTGGAAATTTTAAACTGAGAAATCTTGATCGAATATTTTGAGAATTGTATATTGAACGTCATAATCTTTTATAACAAGTGACATTTGCGCCCCTTTCAAGAAATTTTTTTCCACTTGACTGCTGCTGACGGAAGAGAAACTGCATGCGTAGAAGTTTGCAAGCAGCTGCTCTAATTCAAAAATTCGCAAAGCACAAATTTTATCTCGAAATTGTCATAAATCTAAAATTAAGGTCAGCTTTCTTTCAGCATTTAATGTCAGCGCTTTGCAAAAGCGTAAATTCAGTCATCTATAGTAGCTTCTTGATTTTAGTACTTGTGGAAATCTAATTGTTGACATTTTAGAAATTGCATAAGGGAACGCTATTAAGCGGAAACTAGTCATTTCAGAAAAACGATTATGAAAATAAAAATAGAATCATAAAATGAAGTTAGTCATTTCTTCAAATATAAAATAAAACTGTACAATACGTTATCTCATTTTCTTCTTTTCGCTACATTTTCGAAAACATTTTTTAAATAACATTTCATTTTCATAACGAGACGCCAAAATATTGTTAATTAGCATTTCATATAAACGATATGGCATCTGATTAAACTTGCTTTTCACATTATTCTTATTTATCAATACAACAAAAAACTGAAACTCAAGTACACAAGGTATACAGTAGGCGGAAGTTATTTCGATGCTTGTCGTCACAGATTAGTGTGCGGTTGTTGATACTCGAATAGTTGAGACCAAAACCGTTTTCACTAATATTTGCTAGTGTGCCAGTTGGTGAAGCGCTGTTGTTTCCCAATCATTACAAAATGATGATTACGTTGGCTTGTGAAGCTTAAAGATATTTTTCATTATTATTCTATTAAAGTAATGGACTCGAAGACTCCGATTTGTTCGCTCAGTCATAGTTTATGGTGCTGAAAGATGTTCGCTTTTATTATTCACTTATTAATCATGCGAAGATGGCCAAAAATTCGCCAAAAAGCCTGAGCATGTATATGAAAAGTGCCCAGAGTGGCTTTGTTTGTTTACGCTTAAAATGCGTCTAGTTGGCATCACTGGCATTTTGCCAATGGTTTGATACATCATCAACAGAACAGCTCATTATCGGTGCCTTCTCATCTATGGACGATAACGCATTTGATGAACAACTAATGCAGCCATAATTTGATTAAACGTTCCGCTACAAGTGAAAACCTTCACTGCAAAAGAACCTACGTCTTTGTCCAGTTGTACTAAGGTGATCATGAAAGAATGTTTATACCAAGCGGGTTATAAGCTGAACACGCTGCGCCATCTAGCTTAGTGTAGGCGGAAATTACTTTATAGAAGACTGCAGCCGGATGACAGAGTATTGCTGGCCTGAATACACGAAGCACATTAGAATGACTCTCCATACCAGTCCATGCATTTTATAGATAATGATAAAGGTAATACGGTTGCTCTCACGGACTGAAGAAAAGTGCCGTATAATAGCCGAACCCTCTGCAGGGTCGCTTCAAATTCACAACGCCATTACAGGAAGCTTGCCAAGGAGAAACTTGAACATCTTCAAAGAGGCATTCAAGCTTGGGAATTTGATTCATGAGATGAATCAAGTTGGCCAACTACTGAATGTTGTTAGGGATGTGCATTTTGAATCAGAAGCTGCTGAAAAGCAACAAATCTTGATTTTGCTGAATGACAGAAGAGCAGTGTGTTCTGGATTCAATGGCAGAAAGTGGAAGCCTTCCAAGGAGTTTGGTATATTATATGAAAAAGCGTACATTCCTGATACGTTTGAAAGCAGGAAATCAGTTGACCTACTTGTTGAAAATTGCAATTTAAGCTGCATTGCCATGCAGTTTTAAATGTTTGTTTTCTCTGTTATGTTATTATCTATTTCAGTTGTATGCTTGCTTTTTATGTCTGTTACTAGCATTAATAGCTGTTAATCTGATTACCCTAGATCCCATCACAAATTTTTCTTGTTTGCTAATAAATTATACTCAAATATTGCNAGAATAATAAAATAATGTTAGTCATTTATTTAAATATAAAATAAAACTGTACAATATGTTATTTCATTTCCTTGTTTTCGTTACATTCCAGAAAACATTTTTTAAATAAAATTTTATTTTCATAATGAGATGCCGAAATATTGTTAATTAGCACTTCATATAAACTATATGGCATCTGATTAAACTTGCTTTTCACATTATATTTATGTATCCATACAACAAGAAAAATGAAACTCAAGTACACAAAGTTACAGTAGCAGGAAGTTATTTCGATGCTTGTCGTCACAGATTAGTGTGCGCTTGTGGATACTCGAATAGTTTAGACCAAAAGCGTTTTCACTAATATTTGTTAGTATGCTAATTGGTGAAGAGCTGTCGTTTGGGAAGCATTACAAAGTGACCATTAACTTGTCTTGTGAGGCTTTGAAGATATTTTTCATCAGTATTCTGCTATTAATCTAATAGTCTCGAAGACGCCGATTTGTTCGCTCAGTTATGGTTTATGGTGCTGAAAGATGTTCATTTTTATTATTCACTTCTTAATCATGCGACGATGGCAAGAAATTTGCAAAAAATCTTCAGCATGTATTTGAAAAGTGCCCAGAGTGGCTTTGTTTGTTTACGCTTAAAACGCGTCTAGTTGGCATCAGTGGCATTTTGCCAATGGTTTGATACGTCATCAACAGAACAACTCATCATCAGTGGCTTTTCATCTATGTACGACAACGCATTTGATGTACAAATAATGCAGCCATAATTTTAATAAACGTTCCGCTACACGTGAAAGTCTTCAATGCAAAAGAACCTAAGTCTTTGTCCAGTTGTACTTAGGTGATCGTGAAAGCATGTTTATGCCAAGCGGGTTATATACCGGACACGCTGCGCCATCTAGCGTAGTGAGGGCGGAAATTGCCTTATAGAAGACTACTGCTAGATGACGGATTATTGCCGGCCTGAATACACGATGCACGGTAAAATGACTCTCCAAGCCTCTTCATATGCTTTACAGATGCTGCAGTGCTGCTAGCAAAAATGATACGGTTGCTGTAACAGGCTGAAGAGTAGCAGCCTAAAATAACCAAACCCTTTTCTGGGTTGCTTCCAATTCACAACGTCATTACACGAAAGTTGCCGAGAAGAAATTTGAAGATCTTGAAAGAAAGAGGCATCCAAATGTCTGCTTGATCATGCACCGCATTCCTTAAATTATTAAATGGAGAAGAAGAACACAACAAATAAGGAGAAGCGGTCGCAACTGCACGCTGACTTGAAACAACAAGCTTGTAAAACATTCCTAACAAAGATCATTAAGTGAATTTCTTCCGGAATGCATCACTGGTCAATCAGCCATGGAAGGCTGACAAATCGGTTATTCTGGCATTCGTTGTGCCATCCAAGAGAAAGGCATGTCTTGTACACATTGAAAGCAGCAAACTGCTTGTGTTTTATGAAGCTGAGAGCTTTGTTGTTTTCAGTAAAGAAACAATGCCGAAAGAAGCTTGGCAATTTGATTCATTAGATGAATCAAGTTGGCCAACTTCTGAATGCTGTCCGAGACGTGTATTTTGAATCAGAAGCTGCTGCTAAGCAACAAATCTTGATTTTGCTGAATGACAGAAGAGCAGTGTGTTCTGGATTCAATGGCAGAAAGCGGAAGCCTTCCAAGGAGTTTGGTATATTATATGAAGAAGCGTACATTCCTGATACGTTTGAAAGCAGGAAATCAATTGACCTACTTGTTGAAAATTGTCAATTTAAGCTGCATTGCCATGCAGTTTTAAATGTTTGTTTTCTTTGTTTTGTTATTATCTATTTCAGTTGTATGCTTGCTTTTTATGTCTGTTACTAGCATTAATAGCTGTTAATCTGATTACCCTAGATCCCATCACAAATTTTTCTTGTTTGATAATAAATTATACTCAAATATTGCACATGTGTTTGTAACAGTGATTATTATTCATATAAAATTCGAAAGGAAATAAATACAATGAAAATAAATTTCCGTTTAAGACTAAACTGTTTGAAATGTGTCATCATTATTAAAGTAAATTTTGAAATATGGTAAATTTTGTTTTGTTATTAAACTTTTAAGTCTATATTTTTAATATTGAATTTTATTCTGTTATTTTAATGCGTATTATTTTAAGGAAATATTTTCAGCATGTATTCATGATATATATTCTTTTCATCAATATTAATGCAAATTATGTTTAAGCCTTAGGCTATGATGCCTTAGAGATTAAATGTAAATTTTTGTTGAATGGTGACATCGAAGCTCATTGCAATAAATGGGCATTAGAAAATGCGTAATGTCTGACAGAAGTATTACCTGTATATTGTATGTTGTTGTTATTTTTTGTTTTATTGCTTCCGGTAAGCCAGTAGTTCAAGATCGATATAGTTTTGTTGTGAAAGATTACGTCACAAAAAATTAGTTTTAGAAAGTGTGTATGCGTGTGGAGTGTCTGAAGAGTCAACTGTAGCTGCAAATTCTTTTCGGATAGTTGGCGGTGTGGATGCGCCTGTTGGAGCTTGGCCCTGGATGGTTGCTGTCTACTATGGTAATCATTTTGCATGCGGAGGAAGCCTCGTTCAACCTGACATTGTTGTCACTGCTGCACATTGCATTGTTAATAAGTAATATTATTGTTGTTGTTTTTTGCATTCTACATACGGAATCAAAAATAATATACAATGGAGAATTTTCTTAAATGAACATACTTTGCTGTGATGTACTGAAGCAGGATTTCAGTTTGAAACAAAACATGTTTATCGGATTTAACTTATATTTCAGATATATGTCATCCGCATATTCAGTCTTGATAAATTCAAACAAACTTGGCTCTGGTAGACGAATAAAAGTTAAAAGTGTTCATCCGCATCCATTTTTTAATAAAAGTATACGCCCTGCTTATGACATAGCTGTGTTGCAGCTATTAAAACCGGCTGTGGAAAATAGTTCAAAATCGCTTGTCTGCCTTCCAACCTCTGATGTTGCACCTGGTCAGAAATGTATTGTTACTGGATGGGGTCGAACTTTTGAAGGTACCATCTGATTACTTTTATGTAATATTAGAAGCATATTTACAAGTAAATTATGAAGAAAAACATTTATGCATAATAACTCTATTAAATACTAACGAAATGTTTTCACTTTTCGACAATCTTATGAGTAGATTTCAACAAAGGAAAATTCATGCTTTGTAATTCCCCGTTCATAAATGTATTGTTTGACAGTCAGCTTGGTGAAAATAGAAATTTATTTGTATCCGTTTATTTGTTACTTTGAGAATACAAGAAATTTCTGTAAATGTTCAGGTGGAAGTCCAAGTAAAATACTGCAACAGATCAAAGTACCCATATTGTCCAATGCAGAATGTAATGCACCTTCACGCTACAGTGGATTCGTCTCTCCTACTATGTTTTGCGCTGGTTTTGACGAAGGTGGAAGAGATTCATGTCAAGTATGTTAGTACTAAACGATTGTTTAAATAAAAGTGCACTGCGTGATTTCTATCTAAGGGTGACTCCGGTGGACCGCTTGTATGTGAACAAGATGGCATCTGGGAATTGCGAGGTACAGTTAGCTGGGGTATTGGATGCGCAAGGCCAATGCGACCTGGTGTTTACAGCCGGGTATACGTATTCAAAAAATGGATTTCATACATCGTATACTCCATCAGGAAACGAAATTAAGGTTCTATCTTGCAACATTTTCCACAGATTATCTGTCCCTTATAATCACCATTCCTTATTTTAATAAGAACCAGCAAAATACTGAAATTTAATATGACTTCGCATTCACAGAATTGCAGTGCAAATACATTTAATATACAAAATATTTTAAGCAGCACGGTTTTACGTATGCACATATCAGAAAATATAAGGTCTCGCATAAAACATGCTGTTATACAATGCTATTTATGGAATATACATATGGTTTAAAAATTGCTTATCCATGCTTTAATAGTCTTATCATTTTCCAAAGCACCTGATGCGATCAAATTTTCAGTAGGATGACATGCGGTGCACAGCACAACATCTGAAAAAAATTAATGAATTTTCAGTAATAAAAATGCCTCATATGCTTAACCTGTATGACCACTAAGTTTTTGTACAATTTCTTTGCTCTGCAAATTCCAGATGTACACCATACCATCTTCAGAACCACTGACAATCCACTAAAGCGATTTAAATTACTTTTTTTTATCTATGAACTGCAAACAATTTGTTAAGTTATAAAACACTAAAATTCATATACTATTTCACGTATTATCTGCATAAAATAAATGATTTTTGCCGTTATATAAAAAATTTCATTCAAATGTCAATGGTCATTTTGGTTTTCTTAAATTAACATAATTATTTATCAATGTCATGTTCTTCCTCTAATAATCTTTGAATTACTGATAAATTTATGGAGATCAAAGAAAAAGTATACCTTTCCACCTGTAACAGAGAAATTGGCTACGATGCAATATTTTTCATTTTTATGCCCACTGTATTGCTTCAAGCACTGAAAATTAATACACAAAATCTTTAAAAAAACTAAATTAAAACAGCATAACTTTAACTGTATCTAAAATATAACAATTATAATACAAAAGCATGATGCAAAGTGTGAACATAAATTCGTAATAACATACTTTTCCTTTATTAAAATCCCATAATTTGATGACACTAAAAAACATAAATTGAATTCACATGCATATGAACAAACATGAATATGAATAATTAGAAAAATCAAAGCTTGCAACCTGTCCATTGTGGCAGCTAAAATGTACTTTCCATTAGGTGAAAACTTTGCATATGAAACTGGAGTATTATCTTCATCTAAATAAATAAAAAATCATATTGATAAATGCATAACTTTAAAACTGAACACCATGTCTTATAATTAAATGTTTTGCTCTTTGTAAATTTTGCTTCTTAAATGTCATTTATCGAATAACAATTAAACTGTAAACAGCAAAGATATATAAAAGACGAACGTAAATTACGCAAAACAACAATTATAAACTCGAAGTTACCGATTAAAGATTTCACACATTCTCCAGTATTTGCATCCCATATTCGTATAGCCCCATCATAACTACTAGTGCAGATTAAAGAACCATCGCGATTGTAATGTACCTACAACAACAATTACTTATTTATGTACAAGTACAACTGCAGCGGTATTATATACTGCAGTAAGTGGATCTGGATGGGCTGCTAATGTGCTAATCAATGTTCCTGTTGACACATCCCATATTCGCAAAGTCTCATCAAACTAAAAATACAGAAACGTAACTACTAGCTTTCCAGAATTATGAAGTTTTCCCTACCGATCCAGAAATGATAGAACTTGTTTGTGGACTGAAATTGCAGCAAGATACATAATGTGTATGTCCTCGAAAAGTTCGGATACATTTTCCCTAAAGAAATTAATAAAATAGCAAAAATAATAAACAAAAAAATATATAATTTAAAAATGCGACAGTAGAAAGTATTAGCTCAACATATTCCATAATTAAGTTAAAAATTGTTTTTTTTCATGTTTAAAAGAATAATGACATAATTTGTTATAAGTTACAAAACAGATCCAATCTTTTTACTTACCCCAGAATAATCATATACTTTTAATGTTTTGTCATCGCTAGCTGAACATAAGAGTTGGCTGTCTTCAGACCAGCAAACATCATTTAAACCCTAAAATGATTTTCAATAAAAAACAGATGTAATTTTCACTGGTGCCTACCAGTTTATGACCAACTATCGTTTTCTCAAATTTTCCATCTAGAGCACCCCAAATTTTAATCAGCTTGTCAGCAGCTAAAAAATAGCAAAAAATGTAAAAATAAGCAGCTTTCTTCACAAACATCACAATTCACAGGCACTAGCTAGCCAACGTCCATTCGGACTAAATCTAACAGCGGAAATAGCTTTCGTATGGCCGGCAACAGTGTATTTCAATGTATAACTGGATACCTATGATAAATAAAATAAATTAATGCATATTACTCTCATCTTCAAGTAACTTTACCACTTTTGTCTTTCCAGCAGTTGACATGGTGGAATTACTGGAGTTCATATCACCAAGCCTAAAACTAATTTATAAACAAAATAAATAATAAATACAAGTAAGAAAATTCTCAAAAAAATAAAAAGAAATTCTCAATAAAAGTGACTAAACAATAATTAAGAAAAATTTTACAGGATACAGATATAAAAAATGCAGTCAGTACTACTCCATTACATTAGAAATAATTTACTGACATTGGACTAATGAGTATATGCAATTGTAAAGCATTTAATTCTTTCATAATTAAATTATAAATAACAATAAACTCCAATATATAATTCTTTTTACTTAAAATAGTTCATTTTAATTAAAGGTAAATAAATAATATAGTACAGTATGTTGGAAGGAAAAAAGTAACGCTTTATAGTTTACTCTTAAATAGAGCCTAGATACTTTATAGGGTTAACACCTATATTTTAAAGTCACAACAAATGTAAAATACACACAAATTATTTAGATGCGAAAATTTCCTACTCTACAGTAAGAACAACAAAAGTACAATAGTGCACAAAAAATGCAAAGTAAAAAACATTATTTTTTTAAACCTCAGTTTATGAATTTTTAAATAAATATTCATAAGTTTTCAAGATATGTATAATATATTTCCGTCATATTATACAATAAAGCATTAATAGGCAGTTATAAAAGTTACCATACATATTTACTTTAAGAAAATTCCCTTAATTATGCAAAGATAAAATATTAAGAATAAAAATGCAGCAAACATTTAACAGCGCTTAGATAAAATGCAATTTTTTTGTTGGCTGTAATAAATCAAGAACAACCAGCTCTTGGTAAATTGCAAACAAATAAAAAGATTTGTATTTTGTTCAAATTAATTAATAATAAAGTAAATAATAAACTAATAATTTATGCTGTAAAATTTCAAAATTTTAATTAAATATGTTTGTTTTTCTATGCTTCGTGAAGCAACTGAAAAGAGAAAAACAAGAAATGTGTCTCAAACTTGTAAGCGAAACAGGTCATCTAGCCCAATACCGTACTGTAAGTAAAAGACAAACTGAGCTTCTAAAAGTAACACTAGCGTACTTGTAACTATAAATTTATATTTGTAATAAAATATAATTTTAAATAAAAAAAGTCCATTTAAAACATATGAAAACAATTAAGTTAAATTGCAATAAATGTTTATTTTATTGCAAAAATGATTGCTTTTTAAACGCCATTATATGTGAAAGATATAATCATTTGCAGTTTTATTACTAGAATTGTTAAATCATTTTAATTTACAATAAAGAACAAAATATACCTAAAATGCAAGGCATTTCAAAAATTATTTATTACAGAGCCCGCGAGTTTTGAAAGATAAAATTTTTGTGAAATAATACAGTAAAATACAGTAATTTTTGAAACATTTTGAAATATTATATATAAGAAATAATATAACACACAGCATTAAAATGATAAAATTAAATCACTTACAAATAATAAATTATATTTTTACAATTTTTGAAATGAAGCTGCCACTATTGTTTTTTTTAAATGTACCTGCATATCAGAATGCCGCCGTCAGTTGAGATATTATAGTACCAAGGTAGCAGCGTGTAGGTGTATGCCCGCTAATTTTAGCGGTGATGAACGTCGAAACGAAAGTTATTTATCACATAGATGACGAGCAGACCCCATATTTAATAAAACTGCCTGTGCCTAGTGATTTAGTCACTCTTGGGCATTTTAAAGCGGCTCTTAATCGTCCTAATTTTAAATACTTTTTTAAATCTGTCGACGATGACTTTGGGTAAGTGTATTTGGAGGATACATTTTTCTTTCTTTTTTTAAAATAATTTAAGACATTTGAAGCTTCTTTCATTCTACACTGAAACCGTGGCACATAATAAAAATGCATCCGATCTTTTTCAACAGAAATATTTTTTTAAGAAATTATTACAAAATTATTTTGCCACTTTGGTTTGCCAGTTTGATGTTTCTTTTAGTGGAGTTTCTCAGTGCTGTTTTCTGCTTTGGTCTAGTTATGCATGTTAATACTTATTGCTTTTATGTGCAATAAGTTGCAGAAAGTGATTGAAAATGTGTTGCAATATTAGTTTAGCGTACAATTAAATTTTATGTAAGTTAATTTAAAATAGCTGAATGCTCTTATTTAAGCATCGTAAACAGTGGAAATGTTCCAATAAAATTCGACTCGTCTTTCATATAAGTTTCATCTTAGAACTCAACGATCGACTTGCATAATAATTGTTTGTTTTTCTTCGTCATTAGAGACATCAATAGGCAGATGATTAAAAGTTGTTTTGTTTTGTTTTGTGTTGATTTTATTGATGAGAATTTTCGAATTCTTTAAAAATGAAAATTGCATTTCAGCTTTATTTGCACAAGCAAGTGCTGCAGAAGTGAAAGCGGTAGGCAAATATTTTGTTTGCTTGTTGTAACGTAGGAATTTCATTTTAGAAATTTGACGTTCTGCATTTCTTGAATAGTTTAAACAAAGAAGTTTGATGCTTAGATAATTTTACGTTGCTTGCGTTTTCTGTTTGTATACACAGGCTTGGGATGAAAATTTTTGTGCACGGTGGTGGTAGGTTTTGGTTAACTGATTTCGAAGCTCATGGCAAAAAGCACTCTAGTCGTTTGTTTTTCACATTCACAGCGATTGGAAAGTAGCGCAGGAAGCGTTTTCAGCGGAAGCGGGTTGATTTTTTCCTTTCATTCACTTATTATTGATGGAAATTTGAAAGTATAGGTTTATAATTGTTTTTCGTTTAATAATTCTTATCGTTAGTTGCAAATATTTGAGATCGAAATTGTTTTGTCCGAATTGATCTGCTGAATCATTCATTGGAAGTGTAGTTTCTTATTGATTTCCATGCAGCTGTGTGAGATGCGATCTATTTGAAGTGCAATTTGCGTTAATGAAGTACGAGTTGGCCTTTGCTTTAGAACATCTGTTCACGTGGCAGTCAGAAAATTTTTTGAAAACAAAACAAATGAAATTGTCAAATTAAAATGCGACGAATTTGTTTTTTTTTTTTTCATTTATGGAATTTTCTTAATTTTTTTTTCTCGCATCATTTAGGGCAATTTGTGTTTATCTGCGTTGCACTAGCTGAGAAATAGACTATGAAATGCTTTTTATCAGATAATTTTGTAGTAGTTTCAGTGGGCGAAAATTATTTATTTAGTTAATATTTTTTCTTTTTTTTTGAAAAGTCTGACAAGTTTATTTACATTTACCTTACATTATATTAGCATAATTTTATTTTAAGCATTACTTTGCATGCTTGACGTGTATTACAGTGTTGTATCTTAATATTTTGAAAGCATCATTGAAGATAGTTTATATTCACAAAAATTTTCACATTTAATGTCGTTTTTCTTTTTCATAATGGAAATTTATTTTTATAACTGAATGAAAACTGTTTCATTAGATTAAAATTTTAGTTCAAGGACTTCAATAATTGGGAAAGGGAATTATAACGGAGAAAATGATAAGCCATGTTCTTAAAAATTTTTGAAATATTTGCATTGAATTATTAAAATTTTGTCATTTGACATTGTCAATGAAACACAGTTCAATTTTGTCAAAATTTGCGAATTTGAAATGTAATTTTGATGACTAACTGTATATATGTTATGATGTAATTGCTAATGTGAGATAAGTTTAAAGTGTTTTTTGTAAAATATTTTTATGAATCAAAGTTTGATTTATGAATTCTTTTCAGGGTGGTGAAAGAAGAGATTTCTGACGACGCTGTTAAATTGCCGACATTCAATGGCTGCGTGGAGTCTTGGGTGAGTAATAAGGATTAACATCAAGATAACATTTTCACAATAACGAATAAAAGAACGATTCAACAAATTTCAGCTTGTTACCTCTGAAGGGAGCACGCATTCTGACGCCAATGGCCCGACAAGTCAGCATGGTCATTCTTCTCCTCGGCACCCACCTACCAGAAGTTCAGGACTTGGAGAAAGCAGACCGCCAAGTTTTCACGGGGGACGTGCGGATAGCCGGGATAATTTGGTTCCTTCCGGCTGTTCTTCGGAAACCGAATCTACCCTTTCTGGATTGCCGAAATGTAATGACAGTATATTGTTTTATTGTGATTATTTTACTGGATTATTTGATTTAGTTCCACGGTATGGGACGAAATTGGATCGACGATCCTTTCATCCGCAATTCCATGAGCGAGGTTTGTATTGTTTTTAATTGTATGCATACATGTATATCTATATATGTATATGTTCCCTTCTTTTTTCCTTCGAAATTTAAAAGTTTGATTCTATTTTGTAGTACGATATCCGAAAGGAATGCGTCCACGATGCTTTGATGTTGGACATGGTTTAACCAGCGATCTGGATTCTTCCAGCTTTATGGATTCTGAGGATGACCAAGCTAGCAGGTGTGCCATTGCTTTTGCAAGATGTTTCATTTTTATTTTGCAAATTTTGTTTCAGAATTTCTTCATCAACGGACATTACTAGTGTCAGCAGGCAGTATTTGAAGCGGAAAAAGAGACGTCGACTTCCGCGCACTTTGCTGAGCCGAGTTGGAATTCTTTTTTTTTTGATCGGGCAAATATCTTATTTTAATACTGGTGTAATTTTTCAATTATCATTTAGGCATCTTCAGTGAGCAGCATCACAGAATCGAGCATGTCGTTGAACATTATTACTGTGACTTTGAATATGGGTAAAGTGGTTTTAATGCACTTTTTATTTTTAGGGTGACTGGTTCTAGAAGCGACTTTTATTATTATTATTATTATATTTTACAGATACAGTTAATTTTCTTGGTATTAGTATTGTTGGCCATAGCAATCAGCTTGGTGGAGATGGTGGTATATATGTTGGTTCAATCATGAAAGGGTCTGCTAGGTGTGAAAAGTCCCCATTGTTGTGATTATAACACTGGTATAATGTTTTAGAGGGGCAGTGGCATTGGACGGTCGTATTGAACCGGGGGATATGATTTTGCAAGTAAATGACATCTCTTTTGAAAGCATGTCGAATGATGATGCAGTGCGTGTTTTGCGCGAAGCAGTGCAAAAACCGGGTCCAATTAAGCTGGTTGTGGCAAAATGTTGGGATCCGAATCCAAAAGGCTATTTCACTATTCCTAGAACTGAACCTGTTCGACCGATCGATCCGGGCGCATGGGTGGCTCACACGAATGCTCTACGGGCCGAGATGCCGCTTGATTACCCTGGGCCATTGTCAGTCAACACAGGCTCGTTTACTCCAGTGCCTGAAGCAGAAAGTAAGAAATACAACATTAGGAAAGGTGTATGAATGGAATTTTTTATTGTTTTTTTTGTGACAGAATTTTTGGAAGAATGCAATTTGGATGTAAATGTGCACGATATTGTGACAATAGTTCGAGCGATGGCTAAACCTGAATCTGGTTTGGAAATTCGTGATCGTACATGGCTTAAAATTACAATACCGAATGCATTTCTTGGTAATGGAATTGCTATGTTCTTTGATTTATTTAATATATGGTTATTTTAAATTATTTTCAGGCTCAGATGTGGTTGAATGGTTGTATACTAATGTACAGGGTTTCTCTGATCGGCGGGATGCGCGCAAGTATGCAGCTCGAATGCTCAAAGAAGGATACATCAAACACACGGTAAACAAGATTACCTTTGCCGAACAGTGCTATTATGTTTTCGGCGATATTTGCGATAGTAAGTTATTTCTTTGTTTATTTCATATGTATGGACATGGGATGTATATTTATGCTAATAAATTTGATCGGTTATTTCTTTCTGCTAAAAATTTTGTGAAAAACAATTTTCTTAACCAAATGGTGGTGCAGATTATTTATTATTCATTGATTTTCATGATATTTTTAAAATTAGATTTTGCGGGTCTGAGATTGGAACCTCATCGTGAAGAACCGCCACAATTAGAACATGATCCTATCTCCGCTTTACCACCGCCACCGATGACACCATCTACATTATGGTCATCAAACGTTGGGCATCCTTATTATCCTCATCAAGCGTGTCCATCGTTTGTACAGACATCTTCTGTAGCCAGCGGTTACGTACCCATACCATATCAGTACAATAATGAAGCTGGAAGTTTTCCAAGTTTGGTTGTCGGTAAGCAGATAATTGGTGTTCTATAAAGAAAGTTTAACTGTTTCATAAATGATGGTTTGTTTCATCAAGGGGGAGCACCGCCGACAAGTCGTTCAGATGCGAATAGTGCTGGCAGTGCTGGTTCCAACGGCAGCAATGAATCGGAACGGGTGCGTAAAGGCGTGGTTGGAGGTTTGTTGCCAATGACTTCGACACCAGGTGTTCCTCTTGATGCAAACATTCAGCTTAAAGGTTACGGCCCACCCGTAGGCGCAATGACATCCAAAGGAATGATAGGACCGTTGTCGCCGACGTCGCGTAATGTTAACGTTAATGTTAACGATCTGCAATCAGATATATCCGGCAGTCGACAGAGCTTTCGAATGGCAATGGGAAATCCGTGCGAATTTTTCGTCGACGTTATGTGAAAACATTGCCGACAAGAAGAATTAGCTTCTATTGTCTTATTTTATCCGTCATTTTTATCTTCGCGTTTTATCATAGTCAGTAGGTTAATTTTTAAATAATTACTGGTCTTTTTAGTGCTGTGCTAGTAAATAAATGTATGTATACATGCATACATGCATACATACATACATACATGCATACATATATATATTTATTTATTTATTTATACATATTGTATTTATTGCAGCATTTTGTTTATGTTATTCAAAGTCTTCCAGTTTTACCTGGCTCATACAGTCATCTTTTATACAGTGATGCGAATTATTGTTTTTTACCATGTGTTCAGATTGATTATTCGTTTTATTCCTTTTTACCAAATTGACGAATAATTCGCTTGACAGGAAAGAAGGCGGGCCAAAAAAGAATCCTAATTGAATTTACAGCCTGCATTGTTCCGTCCGGTTGATTGTTTGGCAGGCTAAATGACCCTGCTAATGCCAAACAAGAAACCTATTTTTTAAAATTCAATTCGCTTCGTGAGAGTTTTATCATTTTTGCACTTTGCACATATTGTGCACGAAAAATTGCTCTTGGTCTGTTATTTGCATATTTTAAACGTGTATAATTAATTTGTAACGTTTTATGCCACACCACTGTTGTTGTATCTTGTCTTTTACCAACCAGAATTGGATGCAGATTGATTGAAATTATTAGTTGTTGCACTTTCTGGCTTTTACCAAATTATTGTTCTATACATTTATTAAGGGAATTAGTGAAGTAATTATTTTTTTTATCCAATCAATATTGCTCTGTAAAATTGCATTTTTATTTTGTATATTTTCCCGTTTGTATTTTGGTTAATAAAAGGAAAAAACTGTAAAGATTTAAGGTTTCTTGTTGATTTAATATGTGCAGAAAAATTGTGCCTTTTCAAGATTTACTCTTGTTTGTGTGGCCCATCGGTCAACAGATATAGTTGGAAGCTTAATCGAGCAGCAGTTGGTGGTGCTTTTCGCTTTTTTCTCTCCATCGAAAAGTGCACAATTGCTGTGCACTGTTTGCCTTTGCTGACAATGCTAACAATGAAAGCGCTTTCAGTAGTGTGTTGAGAAAACAATAGCTCGCAACATCCAGGTCAACTTGGCTTGCATTTGCAGAACACCTGGCTGAAATATTTTCTGCTTTGTTTCATATTTTATTTCATTTTTTCTTTTTTCAAATGAAGCAAGGGAAGAAAAGTAGCCTGCTTGGCAGAATGCCAGCACGTTGGCATCTGTTGTTCATTTTTATAAATTTGCAGTTTTGTCATGATTGATTTGGTTGATTTGATTTTTGTCGACGTTTGGTGGAAAAGTTGCGGCCAGTTGTCAGCAAGCAGATGTTCTGCACAAGATTTTTATTTGTTGGTCAAGGTTTGTGCTCATTCTCCTTCCCAGTGCCGAGAAGCAACGCTTATAAAGCAGAAACCTCAACATTCGACAATCATTGCATTTATCCAACTGAAAATACTTACAGTTTATAGTTTTATTTTTTACTTTTTTCAATCAACAATAATTTTTTAGAATTTGAAATGAATTTCAACTTTGAAAATAATCCTTTTTGTCTTGAATTGTATTTTATATGATTTTTTTAAATAACAAATTACTTTTTGAACATGAATTTTTTTAAATATATTTCTAAAAATAATATTTGAATTAGCTGTTTTTTTGAAAAGTAAAAAATTATATTCATTTTAATATTTTCTGTTAAAGATGAAAGCATCTTTTTAGCATTTAACATTATGAATATTGTTTTTGGTAATGTTTACCAATTATGAAATTAAAGTCGATACTGCAAATGCTGCATTCATTGACAGTAATATATCATTGAATTTATTCATCGATGACACTGCAGCTGCGAGAACTTTAATAATACAACTCATGGATACATCGATAACATTGTGGAAAGACCAACTGCATAAAGATTAAGTCAAAAAGCATTTAGTGATAAAAAAATTTTTCAATTCAGGAAATATTATGCATGATATTTTTCATCAACACTTACTGTTGCTTCTATGAATCCTTGAAAATTTTTAATTCTACCGTACAACTCGTATTTTCGTTTAGCTGTTTACGCTTTTGTGTCAAGCTTCATTTTTGTTTCTCTGAAATGTGCCGTGAAATTTTGATTTTCGTTCGTTTCAAATAATCAGCTCTAACAACCAAATGAAGACAATATCTCATGCACATCCTATTCAACCTATGGGAGCCGGGCTAGTTTAAAGAGCAGTATGTGAACAAAGATGACATTAAAATGACAAAAAAGTTCTGATTTTATCTCTAAATATCTTCAGTTGAATTGAAAAGAAATTTTATGAAAAGAATTTTTTTTTGAAAATGTACAATTGGTAATCTTCGCATTTGCTTCGTAACGTCGCATCTTTGAGTCCATTGGCCGTGCTTTAGCAGTCGCTGTACATTTCCAAACGCTATCTAATGCTGTCTTTTCAATGCAGCGTTTCATATGCAGATCCAACTTTCATCATCTTGGTATCAAAAATGCAACAGTAACTTCCACGGATAAATGTCAATATAAGACGAGAGGGAGAACTTTTGACAAATTAAAAAAAATGAAAAGTAATAATTTGAAATAACAATTCTGTTAACTTTAGAATGTATCCGATCGCGATTTGTTGCACTCAATTTACAGCGATTGTGTATGGAAGACGTTGAGGTGAAAGTATCAAAGCTGAAAGTTTGAAAGTGTCTATTTCTATTATAAGTGAGCTAATCCAAGAATAACATTTTCCACAAATTCTCCTGGTCTTACATCGACTTAAGTACCAATTCTACGAATAGAACTAACATTTTCAGCCATTCATGGTTCAACAGATGGAAGAACTTTGATTTAATCTAAATGTTACTTTAAAAAAGGAAAACTTAATAGATTATGCAAAACAAAACTTACAGTGATAGACATTGGTTGGTTTTTGGTTCGTTATCACCATTAAAATATCATTTTGTTGGCAATTTTGTGGCATTGTATCGGACAATACAAAATTAGAAACACTACAACTAAGTATGTAGCTGTTTTCATATTGTCCGTGATCGATTCAAGTGATTTTCAGAAAAAATTATTTTTGCAAAGCTAAATTGCATTGGCCATATAGTCTTTGCTGTTTTTGAGGAGTGGAAGAATATGTTTTGAAAATTTTACATTTTTATATAAGAAACGATACATTTTTGAATAAATAGCCGTCAGTGTTGGCTCATCGTTTATCTTAATACACAGGAATGCTGCCGACGGGTGACTCTCTCAAAACATGAATTAGCACGCAGGATATTCAGTAAATAGCACTCTTTTAGCATTAGAAAAAATTATTTGTTCAAACTCAAACTGTTCATTCAACCCTGTGCAATGTTTCTTTTTTTTATGACCAATCCATTTTGCTTTCCTTTTCTGATTATTTGGATGACTTTTAAATAAATTGCTTTGCAACTGATTGAAAGTAAAATAAAACGTTTAATTTATTCGCTTTTTTGTTAAGTAATCTTTTTATAACAAATAATTTAAACAAACTCCCGACAATACTGATATCAGTTATGCGTTAATACCTGATTGTCAGATCGTATGCATTGTCAGTGCTTCTATCGTTTGAAATAGTGTTAAATCGTATAATGAAATGCTCATTGTTATCTTTATTTTTCTTTTAACTGTTCACTGATACCAATCATGTGGCAATTTCAATTCATTTGCATTTATTTGTGCTATGATAGAATGCCATTTTGCAAAGTGAACAGTAAATTTGGTAGTTTGCGATGAAAACAAATTCCAAATTGAATAGAAATAAATATACTAAAAATTTACACCAAAATAAAGATCATAAACAAAAATCTGGGACCTAGTAGCTGCGAGTATCATTTTCGAAATGTTCATATTGATTTTTCTAATACAGCTGTGTCATCAGTAGCGGAGCTTTTGTAGGTTTCATACTTGCTTAACAGAATTTTCATGCAAATTGTTATGCGCGTCCTTGCCGTTTGTTTCCTTTTCAGCCACACGTCTTAGCTTTAAATAAATAAATAAATATAAATATAAATATATGTATATATATAACTTCGTTTAATTTGCTTTTTTCCAGCAATCCAATGGTATCTAGTACTCAGGAATAGCATAATTGCATGTGTTGTGAAGTTGTATATCGTATATTCTTTTTGTTGCGATTTTAGGTTAGCATTCTTGAAAACATGTTGCCTGCTCATCGTAATGAAAAGCCGACACAGTAAGAGTTGTTTACCAGAAAATGCATACAAATTTTTATTCATCTGCTGTGCGATCGTTTGTGTGGATTTAGTTTTAATGAGTGTTGGTGTACGGTGTGCGGTGCGAGTGCATTGTCGTTCTCCAAGCGATGATGGACGAAGAAAAACATGAAAAACGGCTTTGATTTTTATTGATTGCTGTTTTATTTTGCTGAATTAATTCATTTACATTTTGGAAAACGTGACAGAAGATAAACAAGAAGAATTAGAAAGCATTTATTTTCGTAAGCTGCATTAGTTATAGGTAATTTGTAATCGATTAAATGTAAAGCTCAGAATGCAGTATTGGAACCACTAATTCACCATCAGAAGGAAGTAATAAAATGTTTTGAAGTTTCGAAATTTTGCATCTAACTTAGCGGTTAATTTGTTAGTAACTTTTCTAAAATGTGCCATGAATATGGCTATCTGTAATGAATTAATATATCTGAAATGTGTGAAATGTATTAATATTTCGCATTGCAGAGCACATTAATTTTAATTTCTTTTTATTATTATTCAGATAAAGTTGCAAATGCTTTTATAGAATACGAAATTATCTTAGTTTTTCGTTTGGATCTATACAGGCTATGTTGAATAACACTGCGAGAAGGTTATTTTTTAATTATGCGAATCAATTTCTTGAAAATGTGAGCGTTATCAGTAACAGAGCGCATTGTGTTTGCTTTGCTGACGTGCTATCTAATAGTAGTGCTAGATTGCGTTAAATTACTGAGATCAATGTGATACAATTTTAGGCTAACTGTGTGCGGCAACTGAACAATGCGGCGTTTCCACTGCGGACAGCGGGATGTGCACCAATATAACAGATGTATTTTTTTGTTTATCCTATTTTATTACTTCTAATTGATTTAGTATATTTAGAACGGCACGAAACGAATAAAATGTACCTGAACAATGAAAAAATTCTTAATCAGGGAAGTTGCATTTTTGATAGTTTAATGGTTATTATCTTAACATGTATATACGGATATTGATCTTGTAACATAGTGGCATAAGTAAATATTATCTAACTGTGAATGGATATTGTCTGTAATATTTAATTAAATTGAAATTTTCATGCATCGTTGTCGAGATGCTGTTTTAACGTTTTAAAAATTCAGTTTTAACATTAACGAATTATTTATAACATTTGCGGTATGTTAACATTTGATTTAACAATCAGGATTTTTACAGATATGAAGAAGAATGAAAACGCGGACGACACGAAGGAGAACGAAGGACAATTGGTATGTGTGGTTCCTCGTGGATCCCCATTCTGTAGGTCTGGTCTAGGGATACTTCGAAAGGGTAAAGCTATTCAGTAGTTTAACAGTTAGATTGTTCTTTGGGAAGATTTGGGTCTCTGCGTGTTTTATGTAATTATAGCAATTTTAGGTTGCAATTTTTCAGATTTAGAGATCTTGCTTCGTGATCGACCGGTTATTGGCTTGAGAGATGAAGAACTATAGCTCCGTTTATTTTCTCGAAAAAATTTGACCTTATCATATCAAAGAATCACTATGAAAGAAGTACTATCAGCAGAAGCCGCCACTCAGCATACTCGAGAAGTTCGTGCTTCAGACAACACGTCATCTAACACGTATCAAATCCAAGCGAGAACAGCAAAACAAGCTACGATATGCCAGAGTTGTGGAGGCTCAAACATTCGATTTCACTGTTGTTTCAGAAACGCTCGCTGAAGAGCATGTCAGAATGTTGGGCATATAGCAAAAGTTTTCCGGGGTAAAACGGACCGACAGAGAAAAGCAAACTTCAAGCGTACAGCAAACTCATTACCATACGTTGACAATCTGGCCTCACGGTTTCCTGATTCACTGCTACTGGACAATCTCAGACCATCGGCAAAAGTTGATCAATCATGCGTCTTCTCACGGATGATCAGAGTAACAGTTGTCATCGAAAGCTTTCCTTGCGAAATGAAAATTAACACTGGTTTCTTTCTGAATACGCTTTCTGGAAGTTGTCACAAGGAAGGAAAATACGATTGGAACTGATCACTCTCAAACAGGCAACTTTTTAGGGTGAACTGGTAAAAGTGAAAGGAAATTGTTCGTTGAATGTGCAATATGGAAATATCCATCGCACACTGACTCTGATTGTCGCGAAAGGCCACTGTTCAAATCTGCTCAGATTTAATTGGTTTGAACCTCTTGCTATACGTCCAAGTGGTGTACATCGTTTGACGTCAACTTCTCCACAAATGTCAGAAGTATTGCGAAAATACCGATCTGTATTCACAGGAGAATTGGATGGAAAACCATTCTCTTAGACTTGGATCCAAACGTTACCCTGATTTGCATGGAAATACGAATAGTTCCCTTTGCATTGAGAGAAAAGATTGATGCGGAATTGGATAAGCTGGTTGAACAAGGCGTTCTAGAACCAGTGGATCATCATCCAGTTTGGTCGACTCCAAACGTCACACCAGTAAAATCTGACGGAACCGTACGCAGTTGTGGAGATTACAAATGCACTATAAATAAGGCTTTGAGAAAGCACGCCTACTCGATTCCTGCTGTCAGTCAATTGTTAGCGTCGCTTTCAGGAGGAAAAGTTTACGCTAAATTAGATTTAGCACAAGCATATCAACAATTGACAGTTGATGACGCTACAGCTGACGCGCAAACAGTCATCACTCATCGTGGCGAATTTCGAGTTAAATATTTTCAATTTGGGATCAGCACTGCTCCTGGAATATCTCAAAATAACATTGATAAAACTGTTTCTGGCATTCAAAGAGTGTTGTCATACTTTAACGACATCCTCATTGCACCTAGTGATGAAAAAGAGCTGGCAGGTCGTCTGGAAACCGTTCTCCATGGCTTCTCAAAAGCCAGACTGCGACTGAAATCAGATAAGTGTAAATTCTGTCTTTCGCGCGTTGAACTTTTAGGCTTTGAAACTGAGGAATGCAACAGGAATACATCCTGATAAAGCAAAGGTGCAAACAATTCAGGACGCTCTGACTCCAAAAAATAAACAACAACTGCAAGCCTTCCTGGGACTTCTAAACTTTTACATTCATTCCTCAAGAACAAGGCTACTGTTGCAGAACCGCTACATTGTCTGCTTGACAAAAATGCGAGGTGGACATGGACCGGCAAGCACAAAAAAGCTTTCAAAGATGTCAAAAGATTGTTGTCATCCGATGCGGTTCTGGAAAAAGGCCGTTGGTATTAGTATGCGATGCATCACCACATGGTACTGGCGCTGTTCTTTGCCACAAGCTGTCATCAACGCATGAAATTTCAATTGCGTTTTATTCACAAACATTATCAGCGACCGAAAGGAATTACGCACAAATTGATAAAGAAGCACTGGCAGTTATTGCTGGCGTAAAGAAATTCCATGAGTATCTGTATGGTCGTCAATTCACTATCATAACAGATTGCAAACCACTGTTGGGCATTGTTCGTGCCAAAGAAGGAAACACTTCAAAGTCTGTCACCAAGAATGTTACGTTGGTTGATCTTTCTGAATGCATACGATTATGTGATAAATTACCGACCCGGCAAAGAAATAGCAAATGCAGATGCATTAAGTCGTTTGCCAAAGCAGTCAACAGAAAATAACGACCCACAGAACTCAGTTATTCTTTTGTTAGAGACCGTAGACAATTCTCCGCTTCACGGTGAAGATATTGCACGAATAGCTGCAAAGGATCTGATTCTCACACCAATTTTAAGCTGGGCATGCAGGGGATGGCCAAAATCTGTATCAGGTGAACGACTGAAACCTTACGTGACGCGTCAACATCAAATTTTAATTCACAATGGATGTTTGTTATGGGGCAGTAGAGTGATCATTTCACTCCAAGCACGTCACAAAATTCTCAAGGAATTGCACTTAGGTCATCCAAGCATCGTACGAATGAAAGCACTTGCCCAAAGCTACGTTTTATGGCCAAAATTGGACAGTGAAATTGAAAATTTGGCAAGAACATGTGTTTTTGAAAGTTTCACCGAAACCATCCAGTAGTTGTGGAATAGATGATTTTCAAAACTCGTATTGCCTATGTTAACACAAATCGAAGTTATCAGTTTTTTCCTAATATCTCGCAAAGTCCTAAACGAGGAGGAGTGACGATAGGCTAATTGTGTTTCTCAAATTGTTCCGAATCGATTAATACCCATTTTGTCTATTTTTGTAAAAATTACTTTTTCTCGAAAATTTCAAAATTTTCTGAATTATAGAATTGGTTTTTTTGCGAAACATGGCGAAAAATTTGTTTTTCAAATTTGGACTTTTTTTGATTGCTATATATTTATATTAATAATTTATTGTGTTTTTGAAAGTTTCATCGAAAACAACCCAGTAGTTGGGGAATAAATGCAATTCAAATTTCGCATTGCCTATATTATTACATAGCGAAGTTATCAGTTTTTTCTTAATATCTCGCGAAGTACTCAACGAGAAGGGATGTGGATCAGTTCATTGTGTTTCTCAAATTGTTCCGAATTGATTAATATCCATTATGTCCATTTTCGTGAAAATCATTTTTTCTCGAAAATTTCAAAATTTTCTGATCTATAAACTTGCTTGTTTTGCGAAAAATGGTGAAAATTTTGTTTTCAAATTTTGAAATTTTTAAGATTGATATACTTTTATATTGATAAATGATTCCATTTGGAGGAGTTTCAGCGCAGTAGTAATTCCACGTCAGTAATTCTCTTCCAACCGAAATTTGAGTCTTTTCTTTGTTACAATGCAGTCATCTATTGGAATGAAATCTCCATTACTTTCTTTATTACTAATTAACCTTTTCATTCATAACAAAATTGTGGCTAGCTTAATTTAATTTCGCTGTTTAACAATGATGAAATGGCGCTTTGCATAAGGAGTTGGAAACGTATTAGCCGGGGGTCAAAGTTAATCACAAATGCAAGGAAATTAAACCTATTCCTCATTCATGTCAAATTAATATGCATGTGTTGTGTATGATTTTTTTTGCTTCTTTAAATTTAAACACCAGTAAGTTCAGTGAACCTTATTCTCTTATTCTTAATATGTTATGCATTTTCTAAAATAATTTTATCCTACGTACAAGAGACAG